>OY856188.1:200873685-200958685 GCA_963693315.1 Diogma glabrata
ATACGATATTATCCAATCCAGCGGTCCAGCGGTTGCAAGATACAACCAGTGCAGATACGAAATGCTATTTTCACTGGTCTAATATTACTCTTTTCAAATTTTCTTGTAATTAAATTTCCTTGGTTTTGTTTTTTTATATGCCTTATAAACTTTATATTCTTTATAATTAAACATTATGTATTTATGTAGTTTATCAACATTATTTAATTTTAACAAAATTCACATTAAACTTAACAAAAAATCAAGATCACAACCAAAACAAATATCTTTAATTTTGTTTTTATAAGAAACTTATATTAAGTTTTTATATTACTGATTTCAAATTAAATTTAAAAATAGCAAGATCACAACAAAAACAATAACTATCTTTAATTTTCTTTCTATAACAAAATAATTCTTTATTCTCTTTTTTTTTTAAATAAAAATTAACACCAACAAAATTAAACGGTATTGAAAATATTTTGATTGTTTATATTTTATTGAGATAATCTATAAAAAAATTGGAATTATCTCAATTCTTATTCATTAAACTTAAAAAAAAAAAGAATAATATTTAAACAAAAACATAAAACACAAAACAACACAACCAAACAAAAACACTCCAAACCGAGTCGAGGTACAAAGATTCATCTTCCCTCAACCAAATCCACGACTCAACCACTATCGAGCACCAAACTACTTCTCCCAAACAATACTAAAAACCGAACGCTCGAATTTGGACAATAGAAAAATTTCGCAGGCCAGTAAATTTGAATCAGCATAAAAGTATTATGTATTTTCTTGTTATCACAAGAAAGTGAATTACTTCGGTTTGGAAAGAACCTAAATATTACATTCATGAGCCAAAAGTGAAATTCTTACCCCCACTTTTTTTGGCATTTCTCGACGTTTTAGGACGTACTGATTCTAAATAAGCAAAAAAAAATGTATGTCTGTCTGCCGGCCGTCCGGCCGTCACAACCGACTAAATCTAGAAAACGGCTGGAGGTATTTCAAAATTTTTTTTCTAAAAATAGGTACATATATTCAATGGCAAGAGCCGAAAGGACGATGTGTTCGAAAGCTGTTCCGGAAGTGTGTCAAAAAAATCGTCAAGTGTGTCAAAACAAGGAAATTTTCATATTTTTTTACATAAAAAACGTTCATTTTAAGTGATTACGAGTAGGAAAATTGAATTTGGAGAAATCTTGATGGTCGGGATTAGTATGTGAGACCAAAATCTAGATTATCGCATTATAAGTTTGTCAAAAAATGTCGTCAAGTGTGTCAAAAGAATGATTTTCATTTTTTTACACAACTTTTTGGGAAAAAATGATATTAACTATTTTGTATGCCATGAAATTTTATTATTACTATGGAGAATAACGGCATTATAAGTGTGTCAAAATATAATGTCAAGTGTGTCAAAAGAATGATTTTCATTTATTTTTTTAGAAAAAAATACAATTAGTTATTTGTATGGAATGAAATGTAATGAAATTATTATTATTGAGAATTTTATTCCATTATAAGTTTGTCACAAAAATATTATCAAGTGTGTCAAAAGAATGATTTTCATTTATTCTTTTAGAAAAAAATAAAATTAGCTATTTGTATGGAATGAAATGTAATGAAATTATTATTATTGAGAATTTTATTGCATTGTAAGTTTGTCAAAAAAATATTGTCAAGTGTGTCAAAAAATGATTTTTAGAATTTTGGAAAAAAGTTTTAATTTTTGATTTTGTCATAATTTTTGCAATATTTTTAGAATTTTGGAAAAAAATAGAACTTTTGAATTTGTGAATTTCGTATATATATTTTTAGAATTTTAAAAAAAATTTTCAATTTCTGATTTTGTAAGAATTTTTGAAATATTTTTAGAATTTTGAAAAATTTTAAATTTTTGATTTTATTATAATTTTTAGAATTTTGAAAAAAGTTTCAATTTTTGATATTGTTATAATTTTTGCAATTTTTAGAATTTTGGAAAAAGTTTCAATCTTTGATTTTGTAATAATTTTTGCTATATTTTTATAATTTTGAAAAAAATTTTTTTATTTAATTTTTACAATATTTTTGGAATTTTGAAAGAAATATGAATTTGTGATTTTGTAATATTTCCTCGAAGCGCTAAATGGAGAGGTTTTTGAGTAGTTTGCTGAGTGTATCATCTTTTCACTAAACTTTGTTAATATATGATCTGTTATAATTTTCCGGCGACGAATTAATGCTTCGTGTTAGTTTTGTAATAAACGTTTAAACAGGGATAAAATACTTGTATTTTTACAAAGAGTTTTATGTTTTGTAAAACAATGTCCTCATAAAACTTTTATGCCGAAAACTATATCAAAATCCTTAACCAAATAAGGATTTTGATATAGTTTTCCCAGACCAATGGAAAAGGAATCAAATTATCTCAAAATTAGTTGACATCGATGTTTTGTACACGGGCATAAAAATTTTGCATTTAGATTTGTGATAGTCAACATGAGAATAAACTGAAAAATTTGGAAAAGTGAATAAAATTTTGATTTAAAAAAAGAATTAAAGGAACGCTAAAACGTTACAGTGTCATATGAAAGAGCACATAATTTAAAAAACATTACAATTTTGTTTAATTTTGCAATGCACAGTTTTTGTGTTATTGTAAAAAAAATATTTTAAGTACGTAGCTTCAACAACCGCCCCCCCACCCTAAACTTCGACACATGATTGACCGAAAAAAAAAAATTTAAACCATTTAAAAGCTGGTGTAATTAAATCTTTCTTGAGTTACTATAAACAGCAAGGGATAAGATTTAACCCGAGGCAACATTTTTGTGTCATTTTTGATCAATGTAGATGTTATTTATTTTGTGATGCGTCTATGGTCTGGCAATATAAAGAGATTACAATACAACTTGTTATCAATTTTTTTTGATATTGTGTTCTTTTACATTCATGGCAAGCGAATTTTATTCGCACTTTTAATATTTCGATTATTTATTTAAGGATTTTTACAACATTTTGCCGTTTTTACCAAAAACTGAAAGTTTTAACAATAAAGAAACTAACACTCAGGGTAGTCTCTAGCATCCAATTCATTTGTTGATTTATTATGTTACAACTCGATTATTTTCTTCGTTTAGTCAAAAAACAAGAAAATTTCTGATCAATACCTTTATCGTAAACCAAAACCAACTTAATAGGCAAGCCGAGCCAAAAGAAATTGTTTTTGCTGCCTTTGTTAACAATATTTTTTTTAAGTTATCGGCTTATTATAAAACCACACTTTAGCAACGCGATGTTATTACACAGTCAGTATTTACTGAAACGTTTTACTTAAGAGTCAACATAATTTAAAAAAATCCCAGCGGCAGGCATATTCGCTAGAAGTAGGTAGATTTCGGGGTCAGACGGTTTTGTGTCCAAATAAAATTAGATAAGTCAGATTAGTTTAAATAAAAAATTTAAATGTTAATATACAAATATATATATATATATATATATATATATATATATATATATATATATATATATATATATATATATATATATATATATATATATATATATATATATATATATATATATATATATATATATATATATATATAACTATTTTTTTAGTTTTTCCGTCTCCGCTTATCATATATAGTCGTTTGGCACCAAAATTTTTCCGAAATTCCGAGATGAAGCACATTGCAATAGGTAGATTTTTATATGAAATCTACCTAAAATTTGCATGAGCAAACAAACGAAAAATAAATGTCTCTATTTTCATTTTATAACTTAATAATCGGAAACTTTATTATATTATCCCATTAGCCATGACAACAATTTAATTTTAAAATAAACCTAAAATCCCTTATTTTTAAAGAAAAAGTTTTTCCAATTCTGAGTTTTTATTTTTTCTATGATAGCATATGAAAATTATTATTTTCATCACGCTTAATCCCCTGTGAAAATGGGTTCTTTTTCACTAGTGTAAAAAGAATAACAAATTGTAGTTGATATGGTATCTTCATATAATTTTACAAAGCAACCATGAAAAAATAGAATATGAATTTTAAATGTGATTTTGTCGATTTCTAATTTAATAATTTCTAATAAATATCGTTTATATATTAACTATCATAGAAAAAATTGCATTGCCTACATGAGATAAAAACATTTTACGTTCGTGGAATTGCCCTACTCAACGCTAACGCGTCTCGTGAACCAATTTTCACTCACGAAAAAGCAGCGTTTTCATCTCTTGTAGGAAAATATACTATTTTTCATAAATCGGAAAATATGAAAACAAATAGCTGTTACATTGTCACAATTATTTTGATGATGTTGAAAATATTATTAAAAATTTTAGAAATAAGTTGTTGACATAGATCAAACGAGCATATCAAATGAAAGAAGTTATTTGGCTCGATTGTTTATTGATGTAAATGTATGTGGTATTTATTTATTGCAAAAATAAGTTTTTTTTCGACAAAAGTTTGTTTTCGAGTTTTTATGTTTATTTGTGTTAAAAGTTGGATATTTGATGAAAACGTCGCCAATTTCAAGGAACATTCTATTTAAGTCAATAACCACAAAAAATCCTGCGGTATTCTTCTGAAACAACTAATTTATTATTCTTATTCATCATTTGCAATCAAACAATCGATTTTTGCTATAGTAACATTTGTGGCCAGATAAAAATATATTTATGCATTATCATTAGCGAACATACAATAGAATTTATTTCATTTTTCTATTGTTTTGATTTGTGCATGATAATATTTGAATTTGTTTTTGATTAGATTAAAAATTCTCTGTTACAATTTAATAAATTTTCACATAATAAAATGTTCATATTAATTTACTAGACAAATGTTCTTTGACAAGCATTCAACCAAATTTTAAGATAATAAAATAAAATGATAAAACAATATTTATATAGAAAATATATTAAAGACAGTAAGTAATTTTAGGGAAAATTGACGTCTAATTGAGCTTTATCGATTTATGGCCAGTTTTTTGTAGTAGTCGTCGTATTTTGAACAATTCTGATCACCTGGATATCCAAAGCTGTCTGCCAGAGACTTTTTGCATTTGTTTATTGGAGAAAAGTTATCGATAAAAACTTGCGAAATAGGCAAGACTTTAGCCTATGCTTTTAGAAGTGCATAGAAATGAGTTGTCACAAATCATGGCGAATGACATGTGAACTGAAAGAGGAGCCCAAAAATGTGTCTTGCTGAAGTTTAAACTTAATCAGGTAACGGGTATGAGATGCCAGCTTTGTTTATGAATATTTACGTTTAGTATGGAATAATGACGATCACTTGAGATTTTTCGATTTATGGGCTGTTTTTTGTAGTAGCCATCGTAGGTAGTTCTGATTCTGCTCACCTGGATATCCAAAGCATTCTGCCAGTAACTTTTTCCGTGTTTTTTTGGAAAAAATATCGATTAAATTTGCTGCTTTAGCCTATAATTTATATAATTTATATTTATATACATCTTAACTGGCTTAGTTTTATTTAGTGTAGTGTAAATTCTAAAATCAAAAATCTTATTTTATTATTAATTAATAAAATATAGAATACATTCAGGATAATTTTACAAATATGCAAATTTTCATCGGATCTTAAAATTGAATTATTTTTCTATAATTGGTATTCACTTTTGTGATACGTTTTGTTGTTGTTTTCTTCTTTTTATATTTTTTCTATTTTCTCTTATGGTGATTGCAGTATGTACATGCTTTTTCTGAGAACGAATGAATTTTTTCGCAGCATTTTTTTTTCTACTATAGTCTTTCCAGTTTAACTTTACTGCCGCTAGAGAGTTAGTTAAATTTTTACTTTTCACTAATAATCAAAGCTGCTGCAAAAGTAACGCCATATGTCGCACGTGGCAGGCTTTTAACCTTGCCATCCCGTGGATAGGTTCAGCTTCCAAGATATTCACATGATATCTTAGCCTGGTCGCAACAAAAGAACATTTGTGTGAGATTGATAAATTATTATATATTTCTTTTTTTGTAGTTTATAACATTTTACAGAATTACGGGAATTAGCACGCGGGGCTTAACGTGGTCGCTCTTATATCTTGATCACAACTATTTTGTTTAGGGTAACATGGAAGTCATGTCCAACTTATTATTTTATTGTCAGATTTAATGTTCATACCAGCAAAATCAATTTAACAAAAACACAAAAAAAAAACATACAAATTATTCAGCTTAATTATCATCCAACGGCAGCAACAGTAGGTATTTTCGTCCAGACTTGATTGATTCCCCTCAGGCTTGCAAACTAACACTCCAATAACGACGATAATAAAATGGTGGCATAGAAGATCAAGAAAACCAATCAGTAACCCTTGATCACAATTTCTCCACCACTGGCAATATGTTATTCCAAGTGATCCCCTTTCAAAATATATATGCTGATGATATTAGCTATGTTGAATTATAAATATTATCCTTAATGGATGATTCATCTCAGCGAACTCGTTCAAAGTCAAGCACAACAAAGATGAGTGGCAGTGACAAACTATAACTTTCACTCCTATATATTTGCAACATTCCCCAATTTTTTTCTTACGTGTCCGCGTCAATGTTACTGACAACCACAAAAAAATTAGTCAAGATTTGGTTCTTCCTCGGAATGTTGAATTCTCTTTTCTGATGGCGGCTGTGATGAGGGCCCTGACGACGGACTAATATTTACAATAATATGGACGTTCAACACCCATTTTATAACATTCTATTTATGAACAATAATGAACGAATCACAATAATGAGCAATTTTATTTTATTTTCAATTTATTTTACACCATATAATTATAATACACAGCCATCAAGTCACAAATCAAAATTTTTAAGAACAAACTTCATCATGGTCGACCGATATTTATATCCATCCACCTTCTCTCCTCTTTCTCTCCTGCTATCTCTTCTTCCGGCATATCAAAACAAATTTGACCATTTGGCACATTTGATTTTATCTTCGATAGATGAATTATTATTTTTCGACGGCTCAAGAGTCCATGATAGAGTTAACTTGATACTTGATAGAGTAAAATCTCGGTCTACCATGAATCGTTTCCACTAAAGTTTCTTTCTTAACCAAATTACAACCTTAATTCTAATATATTTTTGTTATTCATTTATAAATTTTATGTAAAGTATTAAAAATAACATCAGCAACAGTTCAGACAATTTCAACCTAAGACACAAAATATTATTCTCAATCAATTTTTAACATTTTTAATCTATTTAGAACCGCCAAAAAAATATTAGGCCTAAGACACGTAGAAAGCTTTTAATACAGATTTGTAAGCGAGAGGAGTTTATCAGCCGAGGCGATAGCTGAGGTTGGTAATGCGAGATTCAAAATATGATTTTCAGCGATGTACTTTTTTCGTCTCTAGTTACAAGCCTTATTGTCTTTTCGTACAAAAAAACCGTCAACTTTATACATTTACATATTTTTATTCTCTTTTAGTGATGGGTAACCTCAGCTAAATTAGCGATCCGTTCAGACCGGATCGTTCATTTGCACTGACCGATTTAAAAACATCGGTCTTCGTTCAATCGGTCACTTGCAAAAATATTAAATATTGCAGTCAAAAATAATAATAAAAATACCTCGTTAATAGGTCAAGAACCACATCCTAATTAACAAGCAACAATCCCCATAAATCTAAGACCAATTCGTCTAAAAAGTTGCGAAGGGTATTGAAAACTTTTTGAAAAGAGGATGAGTAGCGAAATAAAGAAGAAAGCCTCTTCCGTTTAAAAAAAATATTGCTCATATACTAATGTAATTTATTTAAAAAGATTAATAAATCATTGCTTAAAAATCTATACAGGGTTTATAATATAGTACATCTACTATTTTAAGCCACCCTGTATTTGTTTGTTTTCTACCGTTTGTCTTAAAAAATTCTCCTTTATAACATATTGCAATCTCATTTTAATGAGCCATACAGTCTAACATCTCATCCTCTAATTAACATTCAATAAAAAAAATCCTCAACCATTCTATATATCGATTTAAGGAAAAAACATTATTAAAAACAAAATTGCACTATTGACTATAGCATAAGGAATATAATGTTTAAGTGGTGACATGTAGTAAATTGTTAATTTTTAACTAAAGCTTTAGCTAAGGTACAACAAACAATTTTTTTTTACAGCAAATATTGCATACAAAATTAAATTAAATCCGAAAAACTTAAATGAAATTAATTCTATTATTAGTAATTATCCACTAACAAAAATTAAAATTAATAATAAAAACAATTTAAATACATATAAATGTGTATATGTACAAACAAATGTTTTTTTTCATAATCATTCATTAATAATTAATATATACAAACAATCATCTTCATAATTAATTTTTTTCCACTTTCATTTCACAATTATTCATAATTTGTAAAATTTTAATGAAATCCATTTCTTTTTTTTTCAATAGCATTTATATTTTCTTCAAAAATGGCATTTTTTCATTCTTTATAATCATTCTTTCTTTTTCGAACTAACTTATATTTAATTTTGTTTATTTTTATCATTTTGTGTTTTGCTTATTTGTTGAACGAGCTGAACAAGGTGAACGAGCTGAACGAGTTCAGTTTTTGTTCTCTATGATAAATTTTTCATTACAATATTTTTTGTGAACTAATTCGTCACTTCTTTTGGCGGGCGTGTTGTTTTGTTTATTAGTAAATTCGAACCGTTCAGTTTTTGTTCTTTATGATAAAATTTTCGTTAGAATATTTTTTTTTCTATTTATGATTTTAATAAATTTATAATGAATATGGTATTGTTAGTTTAGTTTTGTTTCAATTTTTATTAGTTTTGTGTTGTTGTTAGTGTTATTTTCATGTAAAGGTTTGAAAATTTTTAATTTTCATTGTTAGATGAAGTGCGTATATTTTTTATAATTTTTAAATGTGTATTGGTTTCTTTATGTTGTTATAAAAATCTGCGCGATTAGTTAGATATATTTTTTCAGGTCACCTTTTTATGCGAAGTTGTTGAAAATAATGAATAAATGTTTGAGAGGAAAAAAACAAATTCGCATATCACAATGATCGGAATCAAAATTTGATCGTAATGAAAATTTAAAGACTTATTACTACTTATTACTTTTTATTGAAGGTTTATTTGAGGTGTATTATTAAAATCATGTTCAAATCCAAAACTACGTTTTCAATTTACCATATGGATCTCGAAAAAGTTTGCATGATGTTAATTGTTAACTAACACTCCCGCCATTATATTATATACTAAAAGACGTTCATTGCACATAAAAAAATGTAAATAGTACATAAAAAGTTAGTGACTGACGAACGACGTTTCTTTTATTACTGAACGATCGGTCGTGGTTCACTGAAGTGATCCGTTCAATTAACTTCGGTCGTTCACGACCGACACATCGCTATTCTCTTTACACTACAAAACTCTATATTTTTTTCTAATTAGTCTATAAAGTATGTCAGTCCCAGTTAGGTAAGTCCCTAAAATCATTAAATAACACATCTTTAAAGGTTTATTGTTTTTTTGTATTTCGCTTCTAGTAGGCTTAAAACTAATGAATTTAAAATTTTTATAATTATTTCTAAAATAAACACAACAGTTTTGATTTAGTTTTTGGATGGGGATGACGTTACGTAAACTCCTGATACATTTAAAATCAACGTAAATTATTTTATGTAAATAAATATTTTTTTTCCGTTTTTCTTAGGTGTGTGAAATATTAGCTATAGGTGAAATAATTTTTTTTTAATATCTTAACACCAAGTATTTGTTATCATACTATTTAAAAAGAATATATGAAAATTATATAGTAAACTTTTATTATTTTTACATTTTTAATGTAAATTGTCAGTACATAAATCAAAAATAAATAATGTGATCTGCCCAAGAGAGATAAATTAACAAAATTATTTCATTGAATCAATTGACTCTCTTAACGGGTGTTCTAGGATGGTTTATTCTAGTTAAGAAATTAGAAAATAGTTGTCTTTTAAAAAATTACTTTCGTCACTTGGTACGAAAGTAATTTGTATAGGTTTTTTTATCACTGGTGACGAAAAAGAAATTTTCGATGCATTGAACAATCATCGAAAGTAGATTTTTTAATTTGGGTAGTAGAAAAAATTGTTAATGGATCAGAAGAACGCAGTAATTATACACATAGGCTTAGAGTATATATAAATATAGAGAGAACATAACTTTAAAATTGTATGAAGAAAGACAAAACAAATCGTGATCAATCATATGTCATATTCAATTTCTCTTTTCGCCATTTGCGTTTCTGTTAACAACAACAAACTTTTTTTTTAAATTATAAATTGAAAACAATTAAATAATTTAAAACGAAACACAAAGTAAAATATTTAAGGTATGTAAATATTTTGAAAGTATGTTATGAAAACTTGCTGACAAACTCTTTTCGCCACATGGACTAACTAATTTTTAATTAATAGAATAGTAAGAATTATATGGTTATAAATTTTAATTACGTTTTAAATTTTATTATAACCATTATAACCGGTTATAATAAAATTTAAAACGTATCCAAACGTCAATTTTTTTTTATACAGTCGCAGGGAGCGAGAAACTATTATTTTTTGTGGTAGGTTTTTTTCTTATAGATTTAAAAGAAACCCGCAATAATTGTACAATTTTGAATCAAATGAAAAATAGCAGTCACGGTAAATATTAGTTATGGTGATCAGTTTCACATAGGATACATATTATTAATCCCAGAAAATTCGAATTTTGATACCCCTTTACAAACAATTTGAAATACGTTTTCGTTGAAATGCTTCAACTCAACTGCAACACATTTTTATTTTCCTTTATGGCGGCAGTAAAGTAGCATTTGTTATTTTGTTATTTTCAAACAAATATTTTTTATCAAAGCTCCAATTCAAAATTTCATTATCCAATGAAACTATTTGTTATGTTTTGTTGTCATAGTTACATACAATAATTCAAAATTTCATAATCCAATCAGAATCAATTTCTTATTTTTTGTTGTCATAGTTACACAATTTGTTTGAAAAAGAATTATATGGTAATTTTTTCAAACAAATTGTATAACTATGACAAAAAAAAATAAGAAATTTATTCTGATTGGATTATGAAATTTTGAATTATTGTATGTAACTATGACAGCAAAACATAACAAATAATTTCATTGGATAATGAAATTTTGAATTGGAGCTTTGATAAAAAAATTTTATTTTTACAAATTTAAATGTTTTACTTTTTGGACATAATTATGATGGTAATAACCCAGAAAGCTCATTTACGTCATTGTGTCATCAAAATTACATCATGCTAAGTCACATCTTATGAAATCAGTATGATGTCATGAAAGCATCATATAAATGATACCATGTTATGGTCATGACGAGTGTCAGTTTTTAGTTTGCCGAAAAAATAGTGTATTTAATTCGGAGCTAAAGTGACTTTTTGTGTATCGTCTATAATTGTCGGCCTCCCTACAGTCGGACGTCAAACTATAGACTCAACACAAACAGTAGCATTTTAGCTCCTAATTAAATAATGTACTATTATTATAAACTATTAAATTAGAAATCGACACACAACATTCGAAATTCATACTCTTTTTTTTATGGTTGTTTTGATTTAAAAATTACATGAAAACTTTACAGCAACTACAATTTGTTGTTCGCAACAAAACGCAAAAAACGCATATTCACAGAGCCTCATTAAGCCTGCTTGAAAATATATTTTTCGTATGCTATCGTAGCGGTTAACCTATGATTTTTGAAATCCATAGAAATGAGTTGTCACAGATTTTCAGAAATAGGAGACCAATGCATGTATCGTGCTATACTTTGTTATTCAGTTAACGGGTCAGAGAATGTCAGCTTGTTTTGTAAATGTTTCCTTTTGAATGGAAAAATGACGAGCACTTAAGTTTTCCGATTCGATTTCGATGACCTGGTTGGTTTTTGGTAGTGCATACTGCATAGATAAACTAAAGTAACTGATTGAATGTGTATGTTAGTTTAGGTAAAAGGTTCTGTACTGCTAATTATTTACCTCTAGAACACAAAACACTATTGCTTCAAAGTTTATGTACTACATCAATTAGTACTAACATTAGCAACGAAATCACAATACCAAAATATATATTAATATTCATCATACAATACTTAATCGGATAGTTTCATAACATTACGTGACATTCGAATTATAAAGCTTATTTTAAGGACGGGTACATTTTTATATTTACTGTCGGCAGTTTAAAGAGATGTTTCTGTTGTTTTTCTTTTGATAACCATATAAATTTCAGTAAAATCTTTATTAGAAGTAATATTTGATATATGTGCCGAATACAATGAATGAGTAATGTTATAAATATAAACAACATATTCAAAATAATATGTGAGTTCGGTCAACAAAACTATATATGTTTTTTTATTTGGAATGCCCTTAATAACCCTGGAATAACCTTATTTCTTATAATAATGGAATAGCAATGTTTGTTTATGTAGGAGACAAAATTTTCACAAAAGGAAATTTTTTAAAATCGGTTTTGTCGGTTTTCTCTGTAGAATTTGTATTACGGTTGTATGAATAAAAAAAAACGCAGTTAAACCATGTGTATCAAATATTTTAAATCAATTTATTGTTTTCTACCAATAATACTCGATATTATTCCGCCTTATTCTACTTCTATAGGTTACCGTTAGCACATGTTGTTATAATGCTTTTTGAAATTGTGATTTTACACAACTGCGATGGATGGTTTTGTATTCTGCTGTAATTGGTATTGTTATGTTTACATGGTATTGCTATTGGGCCCACTTTTGTTAAATACTTTTAAATTTAGTAGAAGCCAAATCTAATAACAAACATATTATAATTTATTTTTATCAAAAGTTCATTTATTTCACTGTCACTCTTTGTTTGATTTTATTGATTCCCAATTGAGAAAACGGTTACTGTAGTAGCTCTCATATTTTGAAAGAGATTGACATAATCTGAAAAATTGACTTCTTCCTACTTAATTCAAACAACTTTCTGAATTTTAAATGAAAGAAAAACTCAAAATATAATTGAAGAGGGTTAGAGGTAGGTGATACTAAAATATTAACAAAATTCAAGTTATTATTCTTTAGTTATGTAAACGTTACTGTTGGATTTATAAATATTTTGAGTTAAAACTAGTGTTGTAGTTTTATGTTTTCTTGAATCGAATAACTTAATTTAGAATAAAACAAAACGTGATTCGTTTCTGATAAGCGAAACAACAAAAACATCCCCACACTGATATTTTATGCTTTATGTTTATGATAAAAATAACTTCAAAGAAAAAAAATTTATCAAAGAAAAGCAATAAGAAAACAGTCCGTTAAAACAGTCTTTGTTTATTTGAAGATGTGATATTCAAACAGTTTTTCAAAAGCGAGATAAAATTAAATCAAAAGTGACACTAATGAAAATAAAATAGGAATTTTTCTCACTCTTGTATGTCATCACAAAGAAAGATTCGTATTCCTTAGTGTCATTCATTGCTTAGTGTTTTATTGTTTAAATTTTTGAATAATAAATTGATGTTTCATCTAACTCACAACAAAACTTCCTTATTTTGTTAGGTGCCAGTTGTAAATAGATAAATAACTAGTGTGACCATAGGGAACACGTCAACAACTTTCCGTAAGATTAAAAACTAACCGGACAAGTTATACTAAAATACCAGACATACAAAATTATACAGTATAATTTAACTGCATTTGTGGCGAACATTGAAATAAAAAAATTTTCAATATTTAGTAGGCGATGTTTTTATCGTTTAAAAATTTATAAAAAACAAAATTGTTTTTTATAGAGTTCTGGTTTTTCTTTTTTTGAATAATGTTTGTTTTTCCAAATTTCAATAAATATTTAAAAAATTCTCTTAGTATGTTTTTGTCTTTTATAAAATGTTAAATTAGTACTTGAAATAAAAATTATTTGAAAGCAGTATATTTATGAATAATTCATTATGTAATAATGGGAAATATGAAAATTAGTGTGTTGACAGTGAAGAAGGATATGAATTTTCAAAACTAGATGTTAATAGTGCACGAACAATAACAATCCAATCATACATTGAAAAACAAATAAACTGTAAATTACAATTTCTCTTTATGAATCCAAATATAAAATGGCAAAACATATACAATATACATATACATTTGCTCATTCCGTGTAATAATATTAACTATACATTGGATAATAAAGCTAATTCTCGCATCTATTTTCAACATCGAAGGAAGCTTCAAGTTATCTGCCAGGAAATAGTACATTTGTCTTTTATTTAAAAAGGAATGTCATGCAACAATTGATTATGCAGTGAAAGTAAATGGTAATTTAAATAGTACAATTGGACCTTATATTCATATCCCATGGAATTATTTAGCATACAATGAGCTATATATTGTCCAAAAATATGTTTTACAGAACATAAACATACTTAGCTCAATTAGGGGTTTTAAAGCCTTAAATAAGCAAAATTAAGATTTATTTATTATACGACAAATCAATTGTAATAATTTAAATAGAATTTGAATATGTACGTGTGTGTAATCATATTTAAAGAAAATACTATACTATACTAACACTCAAACTGCAAACTAAAATAAGATGTCTAGACCGATTCAGAAAGTATTGAAAGGTGAAGATATCATTAAAATGATCAATATCAAAAATGATGATGACACAACAACCTAACCTTATGATAATATAAAAGGTCAGCATTTGTTGATTAAACGGCGACCACTATATACAAGACACCTCAAAAGCGAATTTGTTCTTTCTCTTGTTAACTAAAAATTTTTCCAAACATTCATCAAAGCACTTAATAACTGTGGCTGTTGTTGTGATATATATTAAAAGAATAAGATAAAACTATTTAACCGAAAGTGACAAGTTGCAAAACTATTATAAACATTACAAAAACCTTATGCTCTAAGTTTCAACAAAATTAAATGTCAGGACTGAGTATTATTTAAAAAAAAGGCAATTGTTCAACGAACCACACACATCCTCCCCGACTTCTTTGCCAAATTTTGAAAATAGCTCATTAAAAATAGCATATTTTCCATATTCAAATAAACCCTGATGCGTTTGCAGCTCATTTTAATTCAAAAGTTTCATTAAGGTCTCATGCGTTGCGTAATGAAAATAACGCCTATTTTTCAAATATTCTTAAAAAACTCAAAAAGTAAGATAGCAATTGTTTATACAAATGTCATTATAAATGGCTGAGATGATGACAAACAAAATGGGCATTATTTATTCTCGTAATATTTGCAAGAGACGATATTCAGTTTTTTGAAAACCACAAAAAAATAAATGAACTGATTTCATTAGAAAAGGACTCGGCTGAAAGTTACGCCAAGATATATCGATTGTGACCATTGAAGTTGAAATCGGATCATCCGTTGTTGAGAAAGCGTTGGATAAATTTTTGTCCACATACGACGATACACACGCACGTACCCACACACATATACATACTGTCAGCTAAAAATAGCCAAAACAGCTTCAGGTGGTCTTGAAACGTAAAGATATTATAAAAATTTCGATTGCGAAAATCGACTCAAAAACACTAACTTCTCATATCGGGAAGTTAATAAACAGTTGACCAAGCAATGTACTTTCGAACCTCTGACCTTTTTGTCAAATTTAGAAAATAACTCAGGTTTTTGATATTCAAGTAAACCCGGATGTGTTTGCAGCTCATTTAAGCCTCGTATAAACCATGACAGTAAAATACCGCGGTAGTACGGTCATGACAATTCAACTGCCATGACATTGTGCGACAGTGCTGTTCACACGGTATCGGCTTGCTCGACAGTTGCATATGAAAAATGGAGGAAGAAGGTGCATAGTGTTTTTTATTTTAGGTGAAATTTTATAGAAAAGTAATGCAAATGTTAATAAAAAACATAAGCAAAAATCACAATATCAACACTAAATGAGCCACTGATAGCAGAAATTAAAAATGACAATGAACTGTATAGAAAGCACCGTTCACACGATGACAGCTGCTGTCAATTTCACTGCAGGATTTGCGCATTATCAAGTCAATTTTGATAGTGCGACAGGACAGTGCGACAGAACTGTCATGACAGTTTCTTCGTTCACTCACACCATGACAAAAGTCATGACAGTTGCTGTCATGACTGCAACTGTCGCGTTTACTGTCATCGTGTATACGAGGCTTTAAGTACCAAAGTTTCATCCAGAGATCATGCGTTTGCATATAGAAAATAACACGTAGTTTTTTCACATTTTGTTAAAAATCTCAAAAACTAAGATTGCAATTATTTATACAAATCCCATTATAAATGTCTGACATGATGACAAACAATATCATGACCTTGATAGCATTATTTAATCTCATGATATTTGCTAGAGATGATTTTCAAGTTTTTGGAAACATCTAAAAAGCAAATGATTTAATTTCGCTAGAAAATGATTGGGCTCTAAGTTACGCAGTCCACAATATGATAAATAAATTAAGATCGCAGGGGTGCAAAGTCATTTGGTTTTATGAGGTGCAAAACTCCATTTTTTAATGACTTATTTACATGAGTATACTGTATAGTGCTATCGTAGTTTTATTTGCCCTTTCCCTGATATTTTGTTTACATCAGAGTTTTCTATTAAGCACGGCACCTAGGCATTTTGCTTGTTCTGCAAGTATCATACCACGTTTATCTGGGAGAATGAAGCCTTTATCAGGTATTGTGTTTTCTGGTGAAAAGAACCACACAACCAAGAACCGACACCACATTTTTGCCCCATGTCAATGTTATTGCAAGCGTAAGTTCGTATTTGCTCCTTTAACGTATTCGGACATTTACCCGATACAGAAGTTGCGACATCATTGGCGTAGGTCGTTACTTTAAAGCCCTCTATCTCTAACTCTGCCGTTAATAGTAAAGTTCCATAAAAGCAGAGACAAGACTCTCCCTTTGAGTAAATGGGCTCTCCAAGCACATGGTTGATGCTCCTACAGAAGATCATGCGTTCGATCAAAGATTCCACCACATCCAGTGCCGTCAATACCTCTGTGCTAGTTGCAGGTAATATATTACTGCACGCTCTCTCGATATACAAGAAGGCTGTCTCAGTGTGTTTCTCTTGCTCCAAAGAATGTTCGATGTTGCGTACTACAGATTGCAGAGGCGTATTCACTGTTGACAGCTTTTTTGGATCAATGCGTTGACGAAGATTAAATTTGATCAGTCTTTGTACTGTTTTAAGAAGGAAAGATGATGTCTTTGGGGTGCCAGTGATAGGTTTGCTGCGCCTTAGGAATCCAACCTACCTTAACTGTTCCGTGAGCAGGTCTATGAGGCATTTTAATGTAAGCCGTAAAAATTGTTTCGTTAATCTATAGTTAGCTTTGAGGTATTCTGTATTTTCAGCGGGTATATCCTTACCAAAACCAGCAGAATTGAATGGTTTAAATTCTTAAATTGCCAAGAGTACTCTATCACTAAATCACTCAGGCATGCAACCTGACGAAGGCCTGACATTTTCAGCAGTAGCCGGTGTTTAGCAGGATCCTGGGGCAAATGTGTTCTAAAAACTGCTATGGATTCATCAATTTTTTCACAAAAGTGTCTCCAAGATTTTCACAAAAGTGTTTTCAATTCGTAATTCTTTTTTATAGTCTCTGGAGACCATTTTTATAAACATCCCAGTCTTGTTGCTTCCTTCAGCTTTTGGCTATATTTAAGAGTTTTCTTGATTTATTTCACATTTGATTTATTAATTTAGTGGGAAAACAATTTAAAGAGACTTATTAAGAATAAACCATAGAACGTTGTCTCAAACTTCTCAATCGTCTGCCCAATCCATTTTTTGCAGTTCCTTAAAGTTGGTCTGTTAACGGGTTGCATGATGGGAGAGAAATGGAGGTAACAGTGTTTTCAAAAAGTGTTTGTCCGTCACCTTTCACTCGTTCACCATATGATATACTTACTAAGAGGCAAAAGTCACATTTAGGAATACCGGTGACGAATCTTGGTTCGCAGCTAATGTTGCATGCACTAAGTGGTTAGTAAATAATTAAAAATGGACTCACTCCTGTCGTTGGTGTCGGAACTTTTCACAGATGGCATGATGAGCGCCGACATCTCTGCATATGACGAACCCTTTGCCTATTTTCTTGGTTACAGTTACCATAGCAGCCAGAAGTTTCGAGGAGAGTCACCCTTTACAATTATTTATACACCATATACGAAGAGACCACCCAAAGTGAGTTTTGGTTAATCTTCACGCTAATGGTGGTCATATTGTTGCCCCTATAGTTCGGTAATAAGAAAATATTTGAGTTATCTTTTGCTAAAATGCAAGCTCTTACCTTACCATTATTCCTCACATAGAGGAGTTTATGTACTTGAAAGTTTCTGTACTTGAAATTCGGATTAGAAGCGCCGCCGCCGAAGGAGCTCTCTAGTGGTGGAGCATTTTGGAGCATTTAAGCATAATTTCAACGCATTAATTCCTCCTTCCACCTATCCTCCCTTCAGACCTATCCCTAGGTAATCCATTTGGCAATATCCCATAGAGAATGCGAGACTGACAAGCATACACCGTCCCACAGTGCTTTGGTGTTTGCTGTTCGAACGGGTACAAGATATCACTACACCTTTGCAGTCCGTTTTTGAGCCAGCTGCCTATAGAGAAAAAGGCTTCGTTGACAAAGGCTCAGTTGTGGTTGTGCCAGTAGTTTTAGTTCTCACATGGATAATCTCAAGGACGCCCTCAGTTTGCCGCGAATGTGATCTCTTTCAACCACTTCCTGAGGTGCGCCCTGCCAAAACTCTCCCAAAGAGTTTATGACCATTTTGTAGAACATGAGTGATCGCTGGTCCTCACATGATATCTACTAGTAGAACCACTGGTGTCATCTCGCATCCCTATAGTTAGGTGATAAACCAGGGTTTAATTTAAAGATTTTCATATGTTATGTGGCCGTCCTCGTTTCCTTTATCTATAAATTCCATAATCAGATCGTTTTAGTATATCACTACACGTTTTTGAAGGGTGAACTATTTGCCTTTTTGATCTCGTTCACTATCTTATCAAGGCTCGATTGTTCTGAATCAGCAGGGTGACTCGAGTTAATAACGATTGGGACTCCAGTAACTTTAACCTTAGAGACTCCACTCGGGCTTGTAATATGTTTCATTACCATTGAATTTGAAGCAAGTGTTAAATTACAAAAGGCCGTTTTGCCACTGTTACTTAGGATGCCCTAAATTCTTTAATTTTCATAAGTTTTATTTTTTTCATTTTTTTTAACATTTGCTTCCACGAGATGCCGAGAAAGAATTTCCATCTGTACAGAAATCTGAAATATACAACAAGACTATGTTATTCCGGAGGGCGTTAGGTATCCGAATACACCTTTAACGGCTGATCTTTTTAATTGGTCATCAGACTGAAAGTTCCTAGGCGCTTATGACATGACCTCTCTACAGTTACAGAATTCAGCTCATCATGTCGAATAGTTAATATAAAGTTATGAAAAAGTTAAATTTAGGATGAGGCTCATACTTTTTTATCGATTTAAATATTTAATTAATAAATGGAAAATTTTCTCAATTTATATCATATTGTAACTATTAAATTATGATTGATAGATTAGTTATTGTTAGTTATTAAATATTAATAAACTCAAATATATATTGGAAGCTGAGTTTCCATGCGTTTCCATAATAGTTTAAAATTTGTCTCGGTTCTGCAATAAACAGCAAAAAAAGAAATTATTATAAAAGAAATTTTATTTGATTAAACCAATATTCTACAAAATAAATTTTAAGATTGAGGAAGACAATAACCGAAGAAAATATTTCACTTCATCTAATGAAAATTAAAAGTTTAAATTTAAAACTTAAAAAAATTAATTTATCTTGCCATTTTTGCGAGTAGATAAAGAAAATTGAAAAATTTACCTAATTAAGATTAAGACAAAACTTTTGCAGTGGACTTAGCTTGGTTTCAGTATTTTGTTACTCATGGTTAATTTCATTTATTCAAAGACTTCAAAATCTGAATGAATCTGTTTAACAATGAATTATTTTTCAGAAGCAAACATAAACAATAATTGTAATTTTAGTTATCATTTAATTTAAAATATGTTAAATCAATTTATGAATTCTTTTATTAATATTTGAATTTATATATATTTATTGTTAGTCAATTTGCTGGGTTAAAATACCTATTTTTAATTATTATTATGTTGGCCTTCATGAATTTAAATTGCGAAGTTTCATCTCGGAAAAACTGATTAATTACAATTAGAAAATAGAAAATAGAGAAATATTAATGTTATATACAAATATAAAAATCTTTTTCTCTGTTAACAACCATCGTAGTGTAATCATCAATTTTTGATAAAATTAAAATAAATAATAAAAAATTGGAACCATGCCAAAATTGTTTTATTAATTTATAATCTCAAATCATCATTTTTGTAATTGGATTAACAGAATCGTTGTAATGATGTACCTGGGGTAAATCTTCACCACCACTAATCGAATTAATTCATATATTATTTTATGTCTTGTGAAATGTTTGGTAAACATTTAGTTGTTTTAATTGAACTAAAATCTCCACATGAACAATGCGTAGCAATATTAATAACGTGAAGTACTTATTGAACGGGAACCAATAAGTAGCAGAATAATAACAGC
Source organism: Diogma glabrata (assembly GCA_963693315.1). Taxonomy (NCBI): domain Eukaryota; kingdom Metazoa; phylum Arthropoda; class Insecta; order Diptera; family Cylindrotomidae; genus Diogma; species Diogma glabrata. Next base: position 200,894,386 of record OY856188.1, read on the forward strand.
AAGCTTCCAAAATGTTGAAATTAGGAATTATAGGATTAGACGTTGATATAATTCATAATTTCTGTTGGCTGAGTTTCTATCAAGAACTAACTTTATTTCTATAACATAATTTATTAATTGACAATCAATGCTTGGTAAGCAAATTGTTCTACAGGTAAGTAAATTATTCTATAGTTGCTCTATACATAATAATTTGTATTTGTATATATTGCAACGTAAAAGAATATTAGAAATAGAGCTATCATACGGTAACAAAGAAGCACAGATAATGCAACAAAAGTTGAATTCTACGAACAACAGAGTTCGATGCTCTAGCCTAGTAAACGCCCTAAATTGGAGATACAGGAATAAAAATATTGCGCCGCTGATGCATAGGCTAAATTCATTACAACTCGGGAAACAAAATGTTCTGGATATATAGTGAGCTAATATCCATAAAATACTTTAAATAATGACAAACCAATGTTATAGATTTTGCCAAGTTCTTATTATAAAAATATTAAAGAAAACTGTAGTATCCCAACAAACATAAATTCTGTTGAACGAGAAAAGGAAAAAAAGTTTAGTGGAAGTGCAAGCTCGGAAGTTGGAATTCAGAACTGTTATAAACCCTATAGTAAATGGTTATGTACCAAGTTTTATCCAATTCGATTATCTGGTGCGGAAGTTATTGAGCTTTCAAAAAAACAGGTGCTCGAGGGACCCCACCATTTTTTTCAATATCGCTCAAAAACTAATCATTTCTTGCCATACATTTTTGTATCTCTTTTTAGAGTGTCATTGAAATTCATTCACGAACGAATGTTGAATGCTCCCAACAAACATTAAAAACATTGTGAAAAAACCACTTGTTGTATGGTTGACCTCTTAAGGCTTTGTCCAATGTACCCCAAAACCTAAAGAAATCTTGCTCATGTTGATTGTAACCTTTTACCTACATTTTAAGAAAACTAATTTGAAACTGTAGGCTACAGTAGGGATAAACACTTCAGAAAATAACAAAAAAATTTTTTTACCGGAAGTGAAAAACCGGTAGCTGGGATGCAGAACTGTTGTTAACCGTACTAAATGCTTATATGGTAACTTCCATCCCATTCGATCATCAGGTACAGATGTTGATGAACTTTAACAGGTGCTCGGAGGACCCCCACCGCTTTGTTTAATATGGCTCTAAAACTAATCAGTTCTTTGCCGTACATATTTGCATTTTTTCCAAAGTGTCATCAAAATTTATTCTCGAACGAATGTTGTATGCTCGAAGCAAACTTAAAAAACATAGTGAAAAAACCACCTGTTGTTTGATAACCCGAAAACCCTCTGTCCAATGTACCCCAAAAGCTAATTAAATCTCTCTCATATTGATTAAAACCTTTTGCAATGAAATTCGTTTAACGAAAATCGATCTGTAATTGTAGGCTACAGTAGGAATAAACACATGAAAAAAACTTTTCAACCGGAACTGCAAAACAGGAAATTGGTATGCAAAAATATTCGAAACAGTACTAAAACCTGATATACCAAGTTTCAATAAGATCGAAAGCCGGGATTAGAAGTTATTGAAGATTTAAACTTAGAGGTGTTCGGGAAACCCCGCTATTTTGTCCAATTTTGAAATTAATTCAGATCTTCCATTTTCAGGTGAACATGTACGATTTTTGTTTCTCGATAGATTGCATTACTTCACACAATTTAAAATTTAAAATTGTGGTGGAGTAAAAATGAGTATCCTATCATCCACAGTAAAATGCATTAGTGAAAGGATTCAACATGCAGTTTGAAAGAATCCCAAATGGCTTAATGTAAGACCACAAACCAATTTAAATAAGTAGTATTTATCTTGCAAAAAATATCCATCGTGTATTAAAAAATCTACAGTATACGAACTATATAATTCTTTAATCAAATACATGACCTTTAAACGTATTGATATAGACATTTGCAAATTTAATTTGGTTCTATTATTGTTAAAGAAAAATTTAAATTCATAACAGAAACAGAGTTAATATGCCAATTTTTAAAATGTTATAAAATTTTAAATTTAAATAAATTTTATCGTTGAGTCAACAGAATATAACCTTAATAATAGTGAACACAAATACAACTTTATAGAAACATAACTTAAGCAAAAACGTTTGATTAATATTTAAGCAATAAAAAAGAACAATGTAAACAAAATCAACGTTTGTTACAAAGTTAAATCAATTTGTTCAGTCAATTTAGCACCACAAATCATTTATTACTGAAGGAACACAAAATCGATTTCTTATAATTGACATCACATTTACCATTCAGGTTTTTTGTTTTTTTTTTCTTCAACTTTTGATTCCTTAACAAGTTGTTAGAAAAATATCTTCAAACATACATGAAAGAAAATGTTTGATTCTCATATCATTTTCACTTCGTTCGAATGTAAACATCAATTGATATTCCAATCATCATCAGTTATCAAAAATTAATTGACTATAGCTTGTAAGATATTTTGTTATGAATTCAGAATTGAATTGAATTTCGTATCTGATAAGTATAGAACAGTTTGCAGCATAAGACAAAGATGATGAAAATAAAAGAAAATAGAATCGAATAAAAAGAAAATTAACAGAAATTTCATTTTTATTATTTCATATTTCGTTACCATATGACACTTGATTTAAAATGAAGAAAATATTTATAAATGAAACGATTTTCTTATAAAAGCAATAAAAGAAGTTTCAAAGTTACAGAAATTACTACTATTTAATGATTTAACAGAAATGTTTGTTGTCATTCATTTATTTAATGGGAAAATATAGAAAAAAAATTTAAATTGAAAATGTAATTAGAAATAAATGGTTTTTAAAATGAAAAATCTGGATTTCAAGAAATAATTTCAATGTTAAATCACAAGGAAATACAAATTATAATTATAATGTCGATGGTTTTGAATGCTGCAGCTGTGAAATTGGATCTTTCAAAGATGTATAGAAATTTTTAAAGAATATGCAGAACGTTTCAATTTCCAATTTATTTTGTAAAACATGTCGATGTTTCTGTATACAATTTTTTTGCGAACACAACCGCCTTTCTAAAACCGATCTCCGATAGTTATTTATGTATGCATATAGCACCAAAGTAATAATAAATTATATCTGTTTATTACTCTCATCACTCATATCTTCAACAATTTTTAGTTATTTAACAAACCGTTCAATCTCAAAGAAATACAATGATTTTTTCGGATATAAGTCTGTCTAATATCGGCGAAAAATAATTTATGCAGTTTGTGATAAAATCAATGTGAGTAACTGTGAGTATCCTAAAGTTTAACAAAAAATAATGCCAATATAGATTTAATAAAATTTGGTGAGAAATCACCACAAACACTCCCTCACAAGTGATTCGCCAGAAGAACGAGAAATAATTTTCAAGAGAAAGACAAATTTTAAAATTAATTAATTTTCAAAATAAACAAAAAAATGAAATATTTTAAAAAAAAGATGTTTCAAAGGTAGAGGAAAAATGATATCGAGATGTTTTTGCGAGAGTCGCTGCGAATTAGTTTTAATAGTGTTAAGATGTGATTTAGTATGTCTAAAACGTACTAAGAAAAAACTGAGCGGTTGCCAAGTTTTTTCAACAATTTGCTACACTATGTCTCCAATTTCGGTATCAAAAGTGACGACTATAAATGCTAGTCGAGCTTAAGATGACGCCTGAGCTAAAAGAGTAACATTACACAATTTTGCTTTACAATATGTGTTATTATGGTTTTCCATATTATTCACTGTTTGTGTGCTTTTGTCACTTTTGAATTAAAATGCAATATTTGAAAATATACTTTTTACTGTTTATTTTTAAATTTATTTATAATAATATAAACTTCCTTATAGTAACAATTTGATTTTTATTTTTTTATTTTAAAGAATATCGATTTCGACTTACGTCATCCTCAGTTCTTAAATTATTATTACAATTTTTGCTTAAACTATTACTTATATACTATTTCAACTGCTGTTTTTTATTATTAGGTCATATATTTTGTTAGTTTTAGTGTTGATTTTATCATTTAAAATGTTGTTATTGTTTTTATGTTTATATATTTCTATTTCTTCCAATCTATCTAGATTTTATCCTTTTCTTTTTTTATGTAATATGGTTAAATTTGTGTTGATATTGGTGTATTTGTGTTTTTCTATTTTCAAATGTTGGGCATATCTGGATTTTGGATCGCTCTGTTAATTTCATTGGTGTGCTCCATAAATCTTTTTTTGAAGGACCTCCCCGTCTGGCCTATGTAAAATTTACTGCAGTCGTCACAGGTAAGCTTATAAACACCTGTGTCTAAGCTTTGGGTTTTTTTAGTTTTTAGGTAGTTTTGTATTTTATTTTTGTTTTTGTAAGACGCAATATATCCTTATTTTTTTAAAGTTTTTTTTTTTTATGAAGACGAGCTAAACAATATCAAATACATAGCCAGTAAAAATGGATATAAAAATGAAATGATTGACACATTAAATAGAAAACATAAGAACAAGAAAAATTTGCGAACCCTAACAACGTTGAAGAATGAAGAAAACATAGCAGGTAAAAAATACGTAGGCGTAACATACAATAGAACAACATTCAAAATAATGCAAAAAACTTTAAAAAAATATGGATATATTGCGGCTTACAAAAACAAAAATAAAATAGAAAACTACCTAAAAACTAAAAAAACTCAAAGCTTAGACACAGGTGTTTATAAGCTTACCTGTGACGACTGCTGTAAATTTTACATAGGCCAGACGGGGAGGTCCTTCAAAAAAAGATTTATCGAGCACACCAATGAAATTAACAGAAGCGATCCAAAATCCAGATATGCCCAACATTTGAAAATAGAAAAACACAAATACACCAATATCAACACAAATTTAACCATATTACATAAAAAAAGAAAAGGATAAAATCTAGATAGATTGGAAGAAATAGAAATATATAAACATAAAAACAATAACAATATTTTAAATGATAAAATCAACACTAAAACTAACAAAATATATGACCTAATAATAAAAAACAGCAGTTGAAATAGTATATAAGTAATAGTTTAAGCAAAAATTGTAATAATAATTTAAGAACTGAGGATGACGTAAGTCGAAATCGATATTCTTTAAAATAAAAAAATAAAAATCAAATTGTTATTATAAGGAAGTTTATATTATTATAAATAAATTTAAAAATAAACAGTAAAAAGTATGTTTTTATATATTGCATTTTTATTTGCTTTACAATTGTCGAAGGATTGGATTTTTACTATTCTTATATCCCCTTAAGAAGTCATTTAGTAAGATTTGGTCTGCTGCCGCAGCAGGAAGAAAACGTCGATAGAAGTAAACCATGAATAAGAATCGTTTAAGCTGTTTAACATTATAAGGATTTTGGGCTTTTAATAAACCGAATCTAATATTAAACCGGAAAACAATTGATCTTTCGATAGTATATCCATAGTGGACATAGGCAACCTAGGATCATCCATTGATGTTAAGGGGTGAAGCCCCGTGGATGGCTTTTTAGGCCTACCATTAAGAAAATAATTTTAATTTAAAAAGAAATTTAAATCTCACCAAAACACTTGATATATACCAACAATACTTAAAAAAAACATCATCAACCAACAAAAAAGATTCAAAATAATGAAATGAATACAATTTTCTCAAAAAACACAAAACCTGAAAAATATCACTAACAAACTGTAAAACATAACGGGTTGTTTTTGTTTTGACGCCATGTAACAGATAGACCGTACAAACAATTTACATCCAATCCACACCACATCCAATCTTTATACCAATCTACATTCATTATATTCAATAAGCATGCAATCTATATCCAACCTTTATCCAATAACCATACTCATAGGCCAGTAATAATAGGAGAAAAAATTAGAAAAAAAAAAATAATTCGTTACGGCAAACTGACAGCGGGATATTGTAGAACATGATATTGTTAAAGAGGGAAACATAATTCGAACCAACAGCTGCTATCCGGGGGGGAGTGGGGTAGGTTTTTAGGGGTTGAAGACAGTTTTTTGTGATTCCTGGCTAAACCGTACATCCTATCAAAAAGAGTTATATGTAAAAGTTGTAGGGAATAAAAAGATCTACAACTTTTGTACATGCCATTTTTACCCTAACCTTAAAATTTTTCGAAAAAAATGCGAAAAACCGATTTTTTTCTTTTTTCTTTTTTCTTTGACAACAAAAATTTTGCGAAGCTCAAACGTTGGCAAAAGATACCTCTATTTATTGCGAAAAGGCAGTAATTTTTTCGGAGGGAAATATTTAGACGTTGTTGTTAAATTTAATTTTTTTTTAAAAAAAAAACAAATTTTTAACTGCGATTCCTCTTAAAACTACGTCTCCTACAGAGTTCTGTTTTGGCCCACTTACTCGTTGTTATGTCTACTTTTGATAAATGGTAAAAAAAAGATATATTGCCAAGGAAAAAATGGCGGGAAAATTGAAAAAACCGAAAAAATCACTTTTTGCGTGGTAATTTGCATATTAATCGTTGAATAATTGTTACTAATTAATAAAATCATTTAAATTTTTATGATTACGCAAACGACGATCATTTTGAAAAACATTTATGAATAGTTATATACTTTCGTTACTTTTAGTTTATTTAAGTAACAAAAAAGTAAATTTTATTCTTCAAACATGACGATCTCAAAAAGTACCTTTTTGTTTTCTTTCATATTTTTTATATTTTACGTATTTGTTATTTACCTATTATTTGTTATTTGTTATTTAATCATTATTTTTTGAGAAAAAGACATTTGAATATATTATTAGTTTGATTTTTTTTTTGTACTTTGTGCCATACACTAAAACCAAGTTTACTGATTCTATTAAACTTTTTTTGGTTCTAGAAGGTACTAAATGAGGCTTAAAGACCGTACTAAATAAGGCTTTTTTGGGTTTTCTGAAGGCTTGATCTTTTACCCAAAACATCCTCAAATTACAGACAGACGTTTTGTTTGACGATCAAAACCCATTCGAATATTTGCTAGCAAAATATGCCAGTTGCAGATTTTGCTGAAATTTATCAAATAGATAGTGAATTTTCTTTTCAATTACAATAAAAAATTCATATTAAATTAAAACATATCATATATTAATTATCATATATTATAGACTAAAATATAAGTATTAAATAATTTAGAAAAATGAAAATTCTGCCAATCTGATGTACCTTCGAAATCAAATTGCTCAAAAACGGCTTTTGCAATTTTATCAAACTTTTTTTTGTTTAATAGGTGATTAGTTAATCGTTTGAAAAAAAATTAATTAATTGTTTTTGTAAATAATTTTAAAATTAAAATATTAAAAAACTTTTTTAAAGATGGCGCTTGGGTTGAAGATCAATTGGAATTTAATTTATTTTTTTTTGTAAAAACAGTTCTATCCTTACTCTAAAATATTCAAAATTAACTAAGAGGCTAATATTCGTGTTCTTGATATAATTAATTTTAAAGATTTTTAGTACGACTAAAATTGTAATTCTTGATTTTTTCTTCGAACAATTTCTATCAAGTTCGAAAACGAAAGCATGTAATTATTCATAAATGTATTTCGGAATAATCGTCGTTTACGTAATCATAAAAAAATATAAAATGATTTTATTAATTAGTAACAATTATTCAACGATAAATATGCAAATTACCACGAAAAAAGCGATTTTTTCGGTTTCCTCAAATTTCCCGCCATTTTTTCCTCAGCAGTATTCCTTTTTTTACCATTCATCAAAAGTAGACATAACAACAAGTAAGTGGGCCAAAACAGAACTCTGTAGGAGGCGTAGTTTTAAGAGGAATCGCAGTTAAAAATTTGTTTTTTTTTTTTTTAAATTAAATTTAACAACAACGTCTAAATATTTCCCTCCGAAAAAATTACTGCCTTTTCGCAATAAATAGAGGTATCTTTTGCCAACGTTTGAGCTTCGTAAAATTTTTGTTGTCAAAGAAAAAAAGAAAAAAGAAAAAAGAAAAAAATCGGTTTTTCGCATTTTTATTTTATTTTAAGGTTAGGGTAAAAATGGAATGCACAATAGTTGTAGATCTGATATGCCAATTTTTAAAATGTTATAAAATTTTAAATTTAAATAAATTTTATCGTTGAGTCAACAGAATATAACCTTAATAATAGTGAACACAAATACAACTTTATAGAAACATAACTTAAGCAAAAACGTTTGATTAATATTTAAGCAATAAAAAAGAACAATGTAAACAAAATCAACGTTTGTTACAAAGTTAAATCAATTTGTTCAGTCAATTTAGCACCACAAATCATTTATTACTGAAGGAACACAAAATCGATTTCTTATAATTGACATCACATTTACCATTCAGGTTTTTTGTTTTTTTTTTCTTCAACTTTTGATTCCTTAACAAGTTGTTAGAAAAATATCTTCAAACATACATGAAAGAAAATGTTTGATTCTCATATCATTTTCACTTCGTTCGAATGTAAACATCAATTGATATTCCAATCATCATCAGTTATCAAAAATTAATTGACTATAGCTTGTAAGATATTTTGTTATGAATTCAGAATTGAATTGAATTTCGTATCTGATAAGTATAGAACAGTTTGCAGCATAAGACAAAGATGATGAAAATAAAAGAAAATAGAATCGAATAAAAAGAAAATTAACAGAAATTTCATTTTTATTATTTCATATTTCGTTACCATATGACACTTGATTTAAAATGAAGAAAATATTTATAAATGAAACGATTTTCTTATAAAAGCAATAAAAGAAGTTTCAAAGTTACAGAAATTACTACTATTTAATGATTTAACAGAAATGTTTGTTGTCATTCATTTATTTAATGGGAAAATATAGAAAAAAAATTTAAATTGAAAATGTAATTAGAAATAAATGGTTTTTAAAATGAAAAATCTGGATTTCAAGAAATAATTTCAATGTTAAATCACAAGGAAATACAAATTATAATTATAATGTCGATGGTTTTGAATGCTGCAGCTGTGAAATTGGATCTTTCAAAGATGTATAGAAATTTTTAAAGAAGATGCAGAACGTTTCAATTTCCAATTTATTTTGTAAAACATGTCGATGTTTCTGTATACAATTTTTTTGCGAACACAACCGCCTTTCTAAAACCGATCTCCGATAGTTATTTATGTATGCATATAGCACCAAAGTAATAATAAATTATATCTGTTTATTACTCTCATCACTCATATCTTCAACAATTTTTAGTTATTTAACAAACCGTTCAATCTCAAAGAAATACAATGATTTTTTCGGATATAAGTCTGTCTAATATCGGCGAAAAATAATTTATGCAGTTTGTGATAAAATCAATGTGAGTAACTGTGAGTATCCTAAAGTTTAACAAAAAATAATGCCAATATAGATTTAATAAAATTTGGTGAGAAATCACCACAAACACTCCCTCACAAGTGATTCGCCAGAAGAACGAGAAATAATTTTCAAGAGAAAGACAAATTTTAAAATTAATTAATTTTCAAAATAAACAAAAAAATGAAATATTTTAAAAAAAAGATGTTTCAAAGGTAGAGGAAAAATGATATCGAGATGTTTTTGCGAGAGTCGCTGCGAATTAGTTTTAATAGTGTTAAGATGTGATTTAGTATGTCTAAAACGTACTAAGAAAAAACTGAGCGGTTGCCAAGTTTTTTCAACAATTTGCTACACTATGTCTCCAATTTCGGTATCAAAAGTGACGACTATAAATGCTAGTCGAGCTTAAGATGACGCCTGAGCTAAAAGAGTAACATTACACAATTTTGCTTTACAATATGTGTTATTATGGTTTTCCATATTATTCACTGTTTGTGTGCTTTTGTCACTTTTGAATTAAAATGCAATATTTGAAAATATACTTTTTACTGTTTATTTTTAAATTTATTTATAATAATATAAACTTCCTTATAGTAACAATTTGATTTTTATTTTTTTATTTTAAAGAATATCGATTTCGACTTACGTCATCCTCAGTTCTTAAATTATTATTACAATTTTTGCTTAAACTATTACTTATATACTATTTCAACTGCTGTTTTTTATTATTAGGTCATATATTTTGTTAGTTTTAGTGTTGATTTTATCATTTAAAATGTTGTTATTGTTTTTATGTTTATATATTTCTATTTCTTCCAATCTATCTAGATTTTATCCTTTTCTTTTTTTATGTAATATGGTTAAATTTGTGTTGATATTGGTGTATTTGTGTTTTTCTATTTTCAAATGTTGGGCATATCTGGATTTTGGATCGCTCTGTTAATTTCATTGGTGTGCTCCATAAATCTTTTTTTGAAGGACCTCCCCGTCTGGCCTATGTAAAATTTACTGCAGTCGTCACAGGTAAGCTTATAAACACCTGTGTCTAAGCTTTGGGTTTTTTTAGTTTTTAGGTAGTTTTGTATTTTATTTTTGTTTTTGTAAGACGCAATATATCCTTATTTTTTTAAAGTTTTTTTTTTTTATGAAGACGAGCTAAACAATATCAAATACATAGCCAGTAAAAATGGATATAAAAATGAAATGATTGACACATTAAATAGAAAACATAAGAACAAGAAAAATTTGCGAACCCTAACAACGTTGAAGAATGAAGAAAACATAGCAGGTAAAAAATACGTAGGCGTAACATACAATAGAACAACATTCAAAATAATGCAAAAAACTTTAAAAAAATATGGATATATTGCGGCTTACAAAAACAAAAATAAAATAGAAAACTACCTAAAAACTAAAAAAACTCAAAGCTTAGACACAGGTGTTTATAAGCTTACCTGTGACGACTGCTGTAAATTTTACATAGGCCAGACGGGGAGGTCCTTCAAAAAAAGATTTATCGAGCACACCAATGAAATTAACAGAAGCGATCCAAAATCCAGATATGCCCAACATTTGAAAATAGAAAAACACAAATACACCAATATCAACACAAATTTAACCATATTACATAAAAAAAGAAAAGGATAAAATCTAGATAGATTGGAAGAAATAGAAATATATAAACATAAAAACAATAACAATATTTTAAATGATAAAATCAACACTAAAACTAACAAAATATATGACCTAATAATAAAAAACAGCAGTTTAAATAGTATATAAGTAATAGTTTAAGCAAAAATTGTAATAATAATTTAAGAACTGAGGATGACGTAAGTCGAAATCGATATTCTTTAAAATAAAAAAATAAAAATCAAATTGTTACTATAAGGAAGTTTATATTATTATAAATAAATTTAAAAATAAACAGTAAAAAGTATGTTTTTATATATTGCATTTTTATTTGCTTTACAATTGTCGAAGGATTGGATTTTTACTATTCTTATATCCCCTTAAGAAGTCATTTAGTAAGATTTGGTCTGCTGCCGCAGCAGGAAGAAAACGTCGATAGAAGTAAACCATGAATAAGAATCGTTTAAGCTGTTTAACATTATAAGGATTTTGGGCTTTTAATAAACCGAATCTAATATTAAACCGGAAAACAATTGATCTTTCGATAGTATATCCATAGTGGACATAGGCAACCTAGGATCATCCATTGATGTTAAGGGGTGAAGCCCCGTGGATGGCTTTTTAGGCCTACCATTAAGAAAATAATTTTAATTTAAAAAGAAATTTAAATCTCACCAAAACACTTGATATATACCAACAATACTTAAAAAAAACATCATCAACCAACAAAAAAGATTCAAAATAATGAAATGAATACAATTTTCTCAAAAAACACAAAACCTGAAAAATATCACTAACAAACTGTAAAACATAACGGGTTGTTTTTGTTTTGACGCCATGTAACAGATAGACCGTACAAACAATTTACATCCAATCCACACCACATCCAATCTTTATACCAATCTACATTCATTATATTCAATAAGCATGCAATCTATATCCAACCTTTATCCAATAACCATACTCATAGGCCAGTAATAATAGGAGAAAAAATTAGAAAAAAAAAAATAATTCGTTACGGCAAACTGACAGCGGGATATTGTAGAACATGATATTGTTAAAGAGGGAAACATAATTCGAACCAACAGCTGCTATCCGGGGGGGAGTGGGGTAGGTTTTTAGGGGTTGAAGACAGTTTTTTGTGATTCCTGGCTAAACCGTACATCCTATCAAAAAGAGTTATATGTAAAAGTTGTAGGGAATAAAAAGATCTACAACTTTTGTACATGCCATTTTTACCCTAACCTTAAAATTTTTCGAAAAAAATGCGAAAAACCGATTTTTTTCTTTTTTCTTTTTTCTTTGACAACAAAAATTTTGCGAAGCTCAAACGTTGGCAAAAGATACCTCTATTTATTGCGAAAAGGCAGTAATTTTTTCGGAGGGAAATATTTAGACGTTGTTGTTAAATTTAATTTTTTTTTAAAAAAAAAACAAATTTTTAACTGCGATTCCTCTTAAAACTACGTCTCCTACAGAGTTCTGTTTTGGCCCACTTACTCGTTGTTATGTCTACTTTTGATAAATGGTAAAAAAAAGATATATTGCCAAGGAAAAAATGGCGGGAAAATTGAAAAAACCGAAAAAATCACTTTTTGCGTGGTAATTTGCATATTAATCGTTGAATAATTGTTACTAATTAATAAAATTATTTAAATTTTTATGATTACGCAAACGACGATCATTTTGAAAAACATTTATGAATAGTTATATACTTTCGTTACTTTTAGTTTATTTAAGTAACAAAAAAGTAAATTTTATTCTTCAAACATGACGATCTCAAAAAGTACCTTTTTGTTTTTTTTCATATTTTTTATATTTTACGTATTTGTTATTTACCTATTATTTGTTATTTGTTATTTAATCATTATTTTTTGAGAAAAAGACATTTGAATATATTATTAGTTTGATTTTTTTTTTGTACTTTGTGCCATACACTAAAACCAAGTTTACTGATTCTATTAAACTTTTTTTGGTTCTAGAAGGTACTAAATGAGGCTTAAAGACCGTACTAAATAAGGCTTTTTTGGGTTTTCTGAAGGCTTGATCTTTTACCCAAAACATCCTCAAATTACAGACAGACGTTTTGTTTGACGATCAAAACCCATTCGAATATTTGCTAGCAAAATATGCCAGTTGCAGATTTTGCTGAAATTTATCAAATAGATAGTGAATTTTCTTTTCAATTACAATAAAAAATTCATATTAAATTAAAACATATCATATATTAATTATCATATATTATAGACTAAAATATAAGTATTAAATAATTTAGAAAAATGAAAATTCTGCCAATCTGATGTACCTTCGAAATCAAATTGCTCAAAAACGGCTTTTGCAATTTTATCAAACTTTTTTTTGTTTAATAGGTGATTAGTTAATCGTTTGAAAAAAAATTAATTAATTGTTTTTGTAAATAATTTTAAAATTAAAATATTAAAAAACTTTTTTAAAGATGGCGCTTGGGTTGAAGATCAATTGGAATTTAATTTATTTTTTTTTGTAAAAACAGTTCTATCCTTACTCTAAAATATTCAAAATTAACTAAGAGGCTAATATTCGTGTTCTTGATATAATTAATTTTAAAGATTTTTAGTACGACTAAAATTGTAATTCTTGATTTTTTCTTCGAACAATTTCTATCAAGTTCGAAAACGAAAGCATGTAATTATTCATAAATGTATTTCGGAATAATCGTCGTTTACGTAATCATAAAAAAATATAAAATGATTTTATTAATTAGTAACAATTATTCAACGATAAATATGCAAATTACCACGAAAAAAGCGATTTTTTCGGTTTCCTCAAATTTCCCGCCATTTTTTCCTCAGCAGTATTCCTTTTTTTACCATTCATCAAAAGTAGACATAACAACAAGTAAGTGGGCCAAAACAGAACTCTGTAGGAGGCGTAGTTTTAAGAGGAATCGCAGTTAAAAATTTGTTTTTTTTTTTTTTAAATTAAATTTAACAACAACGTCTAAATATTTCCCTCCGAAAAAATTACTGCCTTTTCGCAATAAATAGAAGTATCTTTTGCCAACGTTTGAGCTTCGTAAAATTTTTGTTGTCAAAGAAAAAAAGAAAAAAGAAAAAAATCGGTTTTTCGCATTTTTATTTTATTTTAAGGTTAGGGTAAAAATGGAATGCACAATAGTTGTAGATCTTTTTATTCCCTACAACTTTTACATATAACTCTTTTTGATAGGATGCACGGTTTAGCCAGAAATCACAAAAAACTGTCTTCAACCCCTAAAAACCCATCCCACTCCCCCACGGATAGCAGCTGTTGGTTCGATTTATGTTTCCCTCTTTTACAATATCGTCTTCTACAATATCCCAATGTCAGTTTGCTGTAACGAATTTTTTTGTTGTTCAAATACTATTTTTACTGGCCTATCAATCCAAACCCAATTTATACACAATCCATACCAAATCCATATAAAAGGTGTCTCAGTAAGAGTGCACTTTTCCATTTTAAAATAAAAACACGTATTTTATGAGAGAGTTGTGATATTTTTATTGGTTTGTCCGATGAAGTATGGAATAAAATATCTAGCAAATGGCCCTCACGGCTCTGATGACAGGCCATTACTCTTTTCATGAAATTTTTCATGACTTTTACACAGAGATTTGGCTGTATCTCACCGATGACGGGTTAGATTTCTGATTTGAACTCAGGAATTGTTTCTGGTTTATTCGCATAAACCCAAGATCTTACCAAACCCCAAAGAAAAAGATCGCACGTCGTTAAATCGCACGATCTTTGGGGCCAGTTAACATCAGAATTTCGTGAGATAATGTTTTCTGAAAATCTTTGCTGCAATAAGTCGATTGTTTCATGCGTGGTGTTGCAGGTGGCGCAGTCCTGCTGAAACCACATGCTGTCCAGATCCATGCCGTCCAGTTGAAGCCACAAGAACTCCGATATCATATTCCTGTAACGAATGCCGTTCACAGTAACTGGAATTTCGGCCTCATCTGCAACAAAGTAAGGTCCAATCACGCCGCCTGACCAAAATCCGCACCAGACAGTTGTGAGTGCATTTGTTTCTCATGGATTGCATAAGGATTTTCTGAGCCCCAAATTCGACAATTTTGTGTATTCACGTAGCCATTCAGAAGAAAATACTTTCCCCAATTTTGTAATGAGTTTTCATAATTATAACGCGTTGTTTTTTCGAAAAGCGCTCCATTTTTAATAATCGGAATAAACATAGGTGACAGCTGTCAAATTTCAGAGTTGCCACTTGCACGAAAAAAAACGATTCTAAATTTAAAAAGTGCACTCTTACTGAGACACCCTTTACATATAAAAGCCTAACTGGTTTAACAAAAACGAATCAAAACAACAAAAAACCAAAACAAGTTTTACCGAAATTCAGGCACCAAAACTTATAACGCAAGAAATATCTAAACTCATATAAAACCTAAAAAACCCAGGTCTTTGTTTCACGCGCCATGTATAAGGATTTTGTACTTTTAATAATCCAAATATAATATTAAACCGGAAAACTGAATCTGTGACAAAATGGATTACACTTGCAAATCTCTTATCACAGAACAATGTAATGAAACTATTAATTAGCTAACAGAAAAAAAAATTAACAGCACAATAATAAATTAACAAAAAATATATAAATTAAATTCAAAGCCAACTTCACTAATACAAACAACAATTCTACTTTTTACGTGTTTATTTATGCAAAACATGTATTATTAATTGAGTGACATAACTAAACCGTGAACAAAAAAAAATGTTGACAGTAGTACAAACCAATGTCCCTACGCCTATTAAAGAGAATAAATTAACAAATTATTAGCGAATTTCTTTGAATATGAATACTATTATTTTAGAATAAAATTGAAAATAGTCCGTTGTTACAATATTTACGGGACGATCAAAGTCCTTAATAACTTGAACACGTTCACGATAGTATAACTTAACTTTAATAACTTGAACACTCCCAGACACAAAATGAGCTAAAAATTTAATTTCAAATTTTGCAAATACACATTTATCTGAAAACTGTATTCAGAGAAACTCTGAAAAATCATTTTTGGTGAATTAAATGCTCCTCTAGATTTTATAATGCAACAAAAACATCATCTAGAAAAACAAAGCAGAAGTGTAGAAATTGCGGTTTTTGGAATGTCTTGCGGATGTATGGGAATTTGCTGATAGACCTGAACAAGATCGATGGTCGAAAAACTGTGTATCCCTCCAACTGATGCGCCTTGGAGTAATTGGCGATGAATATTAAACATAAAATTCTTTGTAAAAGTAAATATAAACTTTTTCAAAATTCTAAAAATATGTATTCCAAAAATTATAATAAAATCCAAAATTTAAACTTTTTCAGCATTCCAAAAATTTTCTAAAAATTATTAAAAAATCAAAAATTGAAACTATTTTCAAAATTCCAAAATTAATGCAAGAAATACAACAAAATCAAAAATTCAAACTTTTCCTAGAAAATATTGCAATAATTATAACAAAATTAAAAATTCAAACTTTTCCCAAAATGCCAAAAATATTGCAAAAATTATGTTATAATCAAAGATTGAAACTTTTTTCAAAATTCTAAAAATATTCCAAAAATTAATCCAAAATCAAAGATTCAAATTTATTTTCCAACTGTTCCTGTTATTCAAAAGTCGTGAAATCGAATCTATAATCACACAAAAAATTGTTCAAGAAACATCTAGCTAATAATTACAATTTTTGTCAAAAATGTTTCCCATAATATGATTCTCAAAAAATTTGGAAACAAAATATATAAACAGAAATAGACATAAACAAAACTGTCTATCCAAGAAGGAGCAAAAGCTGAAAATTTGTTGTTGTTGCTATTTCTTATTACGGTAATCATAATTTAAAACGTCTACTGAAAGAAAAACATTTTTGTTTGTTTGTACATGAAACTGGAAAACGTTTGTACTAAAGTTTCGGGAACATAGCTGAATTGTTTTTGTTCTAATTATTATGAATTCCCAAGAAAAATTCCTTCGAAGACCAATATTTAAATCAAGAACTTTGGTGCCATAGACAGAAATGGGAGTGCCGTTTGCCGCATATAATTTAAAAGAAGTTGTTACTGGTTTAATGTTAGCAATTCGAAATGGAATTACTGAAACGTCTGCTTCTGTATCAATTAAGAATTTAGTATTTAATCTAGATTCGAAAACTTGTAAACGATGATTGCTTAGATGAGCAATACTCCTGACTGCATATTGCTGATCATTTATGACTTTTTTGTAGCACCATTACTTGAAAAAGTTAAATATTATTTAAAAAATTTACAACCTGTTACACATTTCATTGCTTTATCACCAAAACGATGACGATTAAAACATTGATCTGAAGGAGTAGTACTGTTATTTCTAGAATTTAATCTAGATGGACTTCTGGAAAAACGCAACCTAAAACCAGTAATGAAACTATTTAATTTTTCGTCCGTTAATTGTGAATTAAATAAAATATCCTGATTTTGATTATTCCAATTTAATGTTAGATGTGCAGTGGATGTAGAAGGTACCATATAATAAATTCTGTGACACTTTCCAGCAATTTATTAGCGCGCTCTGCCAACACTGAAAGTGTCACATTTTTTCAAAAGAAGTTAATAATAACTATGGAAGACGTGACATCCACAGTTGTTTAATTAGATTATCATTTACATCAGCACCAGCATTAAATCTAAGCTCCGCAAGCAGTTGAGATGGTTTTTTTCACCAAAAGAAAGTTTATGTAAAATGTTATTTAGTTTGGACTTCTCACCGTCACCCAAGATCCGACTTATCTCTGCTTTGAAGACAGTATAAGGCCAATCTCCTAAATCTTGAAAAATGAAAGTTGAAAAACTACGATGAACTGTGCAATCGTGAATCAATACCAACTGCATGAGAATATTTACTCAATTCAGATCTTATGTTAGAATTTGCAATTTGGATCTCTAAAATCCTAAATCAAACTGTAGGATTTTGATTGTAGAGAATCTGTGTTGGTTTAAATGCCACATGTGAGATGGTACCTTCATTGCCCATCGGACTGAAAAATTTCCTAATGGTGGTTCAGGTTGTCCAATATTTCTCGAAGATGAAGGTATAGGTTGAGATAGTAAAGGTTGAATACGTCTTCTTAAAAATTGTTTCGATCTAACGAAAACAAAGAATTACAATAGTATTTCGTAATAGATAGCTTTGAAATTTGTTTAATAAAACAAAGTATTTAATAATTCAAATAAAACAAACAGTTTTTGGTAAAAAATCTTTTTTATAGAACAACTTTAAGATACTCACGATTTGATGATTTGAAATTATGGATAATTTTCTTTCGGATCACGTCGGGGTCACCAATTATAAAGTTGGTTGTTGTTTCTCACTATATGATTTTACTGCGTATCAACAATTATACAACTTGGATTTTCTCGTTATATAGTTTGTTGAGAATCCTCCAATTAAATAACTTGGAGTTTCTCGCTTTCTAGTTCTGCTGCGTATCTCTGCTTTAAATTCCCATGTGTTCAAATAGTTTAGTCGTCGTTGTCTTCGTTGAATATATAATGATGTATCTGCCACACATATGAAAGACAATTATTCTGCTTAAGCCTTAATGTGAGCTTATGGCATAAAAATGTTAAATAGCTTCAAGTTAATAATGCATATTATTTATTCCTAGTTTTGGTTTTTTTAAAATAATAAATTCATTACAATGTTCTGTTTAAAAAAACTGTAACATATTATACAAATTATTTGTTGGTTTACATGTTGGTTGATTTATAAAAATAATAAATCCACTAGTCGCTAAAAATTAAAATAAAAATAAAAAACGATGCTTGCCTTTTTTAAAAAAAAATAAATAATTTTTTGTATTATTATTGAATTGCTCCTATAAAATCAAAATATTTTTTGTTTAGTTTTCGCTACTAAAAGAGTTTTATAGTTTTTGAAAAATTTGTGCACTATTTCCCTCCTCTTTATTTCCCTACGAAAATAAATAATAGTGTGCTTTATTACATTTACGAATAATGAAAATTTTATTGTGTTGCGCAGTAATATTTGAATCAGCGCAACAGAATAATGAAATCTGTATATGAACATACTACATACAATAAATTTAAAATAAAACCGCATACTCTGATCAAAAATTATTTAAAAAACAATATGCAATTTTTGCTATTATAACATATATTTTGTCAACTGGATCTCTCACAAATTTGCAATGCTCGCTCGTATTGTAAACTTTTTCTCAAGAATAAACTAGTTCGTTAAACATCTCTGCAATAAAGTATTATTAAAAGTCATAAAAATTTTATCATACGTTGCCATTTGTAGGAGAATTTATTTACATAGCAACATACATACAAAAAATATAGTAGTTTAATCAATGAGTAAATAATGAAGTAGTTTATTCTCAAGCAAGAGTTTAAAATTTGAGCGAGGCACGAGCGAAAATTTTAATTTGCGAGAGAACAAAATTCATTATTCACGAATCGATTACAATACTTTATTCTCTGACAAAGAATTGTTTGTGTATTATAAAAAATAAAAACATTTTCTTCAATTAATCTTTATTGTCTTTATTGTTTTAATTGATAAATCAAATTTCTTAATAAAAAAACCCTGATGATGAAAGCGCCCTTCCCATACAATCAACCAAGTTCAACTAAACGAAATAAGAGAATTAAAATTAAAATTTGATTTTTGAACAAAACTTATCAGAGCAATTGTGATTAAAATTTGCAAATAATTTTAATGAAATCAAAACAATTTGACCAATTAGAATCATACCAATTGAATAATGATAATTTTTTATAGGAACATTTTCATTAAACAATAGGTTAAGTTCATTAGGCTATAGGTTAGAAAACAATACAATAATACATACTATTATTATCGAAAAAACATACAAATAAAGCTGATGTAATTAAATGGAAGAGAATAAAATATTTTAAACTTTAAATTAATTTTCATGGCATACTAGGATAAATTTGTATTGTTTTGCATTTAAATATAAAACAATTAAATTAGGACTTAGTTTTTAGCTAATTAAGATTTTTCCGAGTCGTAAGAACCTGTCGTAATAGTCCTGTCGTAATAACCTCCATAACGCCCTTGCTACATATATAGCTATTTTGTTCTTTTAAATTTCAAAGAATAAAAATTCATGACATTCATGAATAAATATTGCATTCAGAACCATTCACGATTGAATTATAAAAGTAGATTTCTACGACTCCTCAGATATATTAAAATCCAAACCGTCGTTTACACATAAAAACAAACAAATTAATTACTTCGACATATTTAGTTTCTAAATAAATTCTTAAAACAAAATATATCTTGTTATTGGTTGTCACAAAAAGTTAAACGTATTTAATGCTCAAGGGGTTCAAATCCTTTATTATCATTTTACTATAGAATATTAATTAATAATGAGACAAATATTTTTGTTTACTCCATTTTAGGGTCCCTTATCAACTTTATTATCTTACCATAAAAGAGAAGTAAATTAGATTACAAAAAAAAATTATCTTTTTAAATAATTTAATTTGCCAGGAAATTTGAAAATTATTTTATATGAGATAAAAAGAAAACGATTACTTTTGTTTCTTAATACTTTGTAACTGATCGTAGGAAAATGTTTTTCGAATTTTCTTTTTACGTTAATGCTTTTATGCTACCAATAAAGACAAAAGCTACAAAAACCAAAATAAAAAAGAACTATAAAAGTATAAAATAATCGGGGAATAGATGGAGAAAGTACTTAATTAAAATAATTATGATTATTCTAATTAAAAATAAAATTAAAGGTTCTATTTTTGTTGGAGATAATTTATTTGTAGTTTTTTTTAAATACATTTAATAGAATTAATCTGAAATGTGTTTTACGGTGACAGTTTATTCAATTAGAATAATTTACTATGTGAATGTAGTATTTTGGTAATGTTAAATACTTAATCGGCTGTGGTTTACATTATTGGCTTGGTTTGAGCTGCTATGTTCTTAGAAGTTTGATAGTTTTTATTCCTTAGTGACGTAAACAAAACTTGAAAAAGATCAGTTAATTTCCAGTATACATCGAAACAATCACTTTAAATCACGAAAACACATTTTGCTATTTCAACCGAAATCAAGGATTTGCTAGTAATAGTAGAATAGAAACGGACCTGATTATAAACGAAAATATTTTGATACCTATCAAGAATAATTATAACTATGTACTTACAAATTCACACAGAGACTAAAAAATATCAATTTTACAAAGTGAATTACATTAAAAATTTATTCCAAACGTTTCCATGATGTCTTTTATTCACAATTTTGTTGATATATGTCTCTTCAAAATTTCATTTCAAATTAACGGAATGAAGAAGCGTTTATTATATATAACCATTGAATGTAAAACAGTTTTTCCCTTTTTATGAAATGTTCAATGAATTTTAAATAAATATTATGAAAAGAAAAATCTAGTAAATCTGTTGTGATGATAAAATAAATTTGTTGGGAAGTTTTTTCATAGTTTTTCTATGAAAGCAGTAAGGAAAATTGTGTGCACGAGTTAAAATGTACTTGAATTTATGCCAGATGTTAGATTCTGGTTGGTGTATTTAATGTTTTGTATACTAATTTAATTTTAGATCCAATAATAATGCACTTGGTATTTTTACTTGTTTATTTAATTTTATTCACTTGACCCCTAGTGATTGTAAAGTAAAAATATTCGACCATAATATTTACAATAAAACTAGATATGAAGAAATAATTAATGGGTAAGTGTTGTAAGCACACAGTTGTTTTGACAGTGTGGTATTCTGGATCTTATGTCTGTTTTTCTTCGAGAACTAATTTATTATTCTATAACGATTGAACAATATTTAAACACAAACTTTTGAGCGAATCTGCATGACTTACTGCTGATCATATTCAATATGATCAATAAGTTTGCGAGTCTATACCATTACGACATTCAATTTTTCTCATCTGTGAGAAGGATATTTTTTTAAATGTCTGTGGTTCTATCTTTGATTTTCTAGTACCACTCAGAGTAAGTAGTGATGCACCATACGATGGCGCAATGATTTATGTTAAAATGTATTTTATCGCATTTTTTATGCAATTTGATGAAAAATATACAACGACAATGATTTTCTCATTTAACTGTTACTATTGTAGCAGCGAACAGCAGTGATTTTATTTTCACAGCATTGTGGTTTGTGTCGGTAGCATTATGATAAAAAAGCGTCTCTTTCGTGTGATAAACCTGGACCAAAATGTTGGGTTCCACTAAGTCATCACATCACCTTCACCTATCAAATCGCAAATTATTACATATAAGTATTTTAAAAAACTATTTCATCAAAATGACAATCCACAAAAAACAATTTGCAACCCGGATATGTATTGGTATCCCGAACATCATTATGTAAGGGCTCAGGTCTGCACAGAATACTCTTTTTCGTACTACTGATAGGGACTGAATTAGGAACACTGAATAGGCATTTATCAGGAATGTAACGACTACAGTTATCCAGGCAGGACCAAGCAGCCCTAATAAAACCTAATTAGGACCGGCTCAGTTCAAATATGGATTTTACTCTTACATACAGCAGCATTTTCAATTTTTATTAGTAAGTTATTTTTAAAATGTCCAATAATTTCTTTTATTTCATACTGATATCTAAAACGACATTTTTCGGATTATTTATGGTACAAAAAGTTGAACGATAATGTCCTAGGACTTTATAAAATTTTATAAAGTCCTAGGACGTTAAAGTTCAACTTTTTGTACCATAAACGTTGAACTTTAACGTCTTAGGACTTCATAAAATTTTATAAAGTCCTAGGACGTTAAAGTTAAACTTTTTGAGCAAAACTTAAAACCCATTTCTTTTTATTTTAATAAATTTCCAGTATGAAATAAAATTTTGTATTTACCTCAAACGAAAAGTGAAAGTGAAAAGTGTTACCTCAAACGAAAAAGGTAGTCACTAGTGATTTCGGCCTTGGCTAAACGCCTCGGCCGTAAACAACTAGCTCGTAGTTTAAAGTTTCACTTTTCGTTCTAGATAAATAAATAACTATTATAAAAAATATTCTAACTTTATACACTAAAAAAACAAAGCAAAATTTTACAATTGTTTATAAATTTCAACTCTCCAAACTCTTTATATACGTTCACCAAAAATATTGTTAATTTAAAAAAAAAATTTTTGAAAGAAACATAAATCTATTTGAATTACAATTTATTTTTGGATTGAAAAAAAGTTGGAATTTCATTAAAAAGTTATGTAGATTTGGCTAATTTTACATTTGTTTGTGAACATGTAACACACACAATCTTTGTTTTTTTTTTGTTGAGGCGACCATGTATTCATAGCCTGACATGTAGACTGTTAAGTCCTTTATGGCATCCTGATATTTAAGAGCTAAAGACCTTTCTGAAGGAAGCCAACAGCCTTGAATGGTCTGCTTGCAGAAATCTTCTATCCTTAGATAGTATGATCCTCGTATGATGCGTCGGAGCCCTGAGAGAGGCCAACATTCTCCCACAATGTGAGGGACTGTTTCATCCTTTTCAAGACAAAAGCGGCATGTTGGATCATTTTCTACTCGAAGCCGTACCATCTGTTTGTTCACATTATGGTGACCTTTTAGTAGTCATAACTTTTGCCTGCAGTCTGACCGAGTCAGATTTAACAGGAATTTGGTAGTTTGCTGGACCAATTCTAGAGTGAACAACTTGGAGACCTCGCAGCCTTCTGTGCTCCTCCATTGAGAGTTACTGGACCGAAAGAGAGCATGTTCGACTAGCGATCTTATCCTACCTTTCGATATACCAATTGCTGGTTCAGGGCCTATGAGCCTCCCTGCGAGCTCTTTGCTAAATCATTAAATTATTCGTTCCCGAGATTCCCACTATGCCCTGGTGTCCATATAAGTGACATGCTGTTCTTGAGTTCGAGATAATTCAAGGACCTAGAACATTCTTGCACTATTTTTGACTTAAAAGTGTAGTTTCTCAGAGCTTTTAAAGCAGCCTGGCTATCAGTCAAAATATTAATGATCTTGCCAGACCACATAAGCTCCGTCGCTCGCCTTGATGCTGCATGGCGAATACCTCAGCCTGAAACACCGTGAAGTATTCACCAAGTGGAAATTACATCCCAAGATCTTCATTACTGAAGTAAACCGCAGCTCCTGGACCAGTTTCAGTGAGATATCCACCTGTGTAGATGTCCAACGTATTGGCCGCCTTCTCTAATAGCAAATCAGCTGAGGGTCGGTCCTCTATCGTTGGAATTAGAACTCTATACTGCTTTTTAAAAGCAGTTAGAGGTACTGTGTCATCAATCGGCATCCAGTCGTTTTCTAGTAAAAAAAGTATTGAGGAATAATTAAGAAGGCCGATTCGAAGGGTGTAAGAAGAGGGAATAAGCAAAATATAGCAGGATTTTTTGAATTTTTTTCGATTTATAAACTGCAATGATCAAAACATTTTGTTGGGTTCATAAATTTTTCAAAAAACAGTCAGCTCTCATATAACGCGATTAACTCATACCGCGTTATATGGAAACCAAGGTCTGAAAAACAAAGAGATATACAAACTAAATCATATTAACTTACATCGCGTTATATGGAAACCACTTTCTCGTTATATGGAAATCGCGTTTTAAAAGTACCGCGTTAAAGGAGAGTTGACTGAATCTATAAAAATCCCTAATTAAATTTACTAAACAGATTTTGTGAAGTTTCTTTTGTTGACATTATCTAGATATTTAAATTCCCGCTTCGTTTGTTTTTCGTAATAAAACTTCTATGAACCTTGTTTTTTATGTTTATGTTTTTTATTAACGAACACAAAATAAAACGTCATTTTTACGACAAAACTACTTAAAGAATAATTTTAGATCGCAACAAAATATGTTCACAACATAAAAATGCTACAAGCATCTCCCATTTTCCCTGTATCTTTTGTTTATAAGGATTAAAAGATTCCAGAATCTTTATATATTAATCAATAAATAACGTCATTAAAGTGTCATCCAACGTATTTGTGGTAGATTCTAATTTCTTATACATTTAACTATGTGAAGACGATTTATCATGCAATGCAATATTCATCGTAAATCGTAAAAAAATCGTAAGAAAATTAATTTAATTTCAGCAAACAAAAAGAAAGTAAAATTAAAATTATATTAAATAAAATTAGGAAAATCTTTAGTGATACTAGAGTTAATCTGTGCTAAATAACATAAAAAATAAGTTAAGTGGAAAATTATTGCGAAATTTTAGTGTAACGCCATAAAAACGATCATTTTATTGAAAAATTGTTCTATTGAAAGAAAAACCGAACAAATTGAAATGAGTCAATAAGGCAAACAGACGTCTGTTGGTGGGAAATTGTTAATTTTTGGGAAGAGTAAAATGATTTTTCCAGTTTATTAGATGTAATAATATATTTGATTATGCTAACAGTTATGGAGCCACGAAAAAGCTATTTATATTGAGTAGGATTTTGTTGTGGTTATCTGATTTGAGTTTATTTTGATTAAATTGTTTTGGACATAAAATTGGAATGGTTGTACGGTAGATAAATGAAGACTTCAATGCCAAATGGATAAACGTATTCATAAAATCGTTTCGCTATGCGAAATAGGATCATAAAAATTATAGGAGTTGTTAGAAGACGACGAGCTATTCATTTAATTGTTCAATGACTAGTTTAAACCTATTATTTTTCAGAGGTTTTTCTTTATCTCGTTAGCTTCTACGAACTTTTTTCCATCCACTGCTAAAGCACCACATACTGATAGTGTTGCTTCACTGTCCCACTCAATCACTATTTAAAAAAAAACAAAAGATAATCGTTGTCGGTGTCAAAATAAAATCACTGCATTATTTTTTTGTTGAATTTCTATTCCTGATAATTTTTTATGATAAAAATTCTAGCTTTTAGAAGAATTTTCCGTAACAGGAAATTTCTGAAATGTTAAACTTTAATACATACCGAAAGTGTTTTTTTTTTAAATTGAAGCAAACAAAATTAAAATATCAATAATGGAAACTGTGACGGTGAAAAAATTGAAAGGAAAGAAATTGTGACGGTTTTCTTTAATAAAACTATAATGACGTAAAAACATGAGTGCAGTTAGCGATTTAAAGAGAATCTACTATCTTAAATTTGATAATTTAAAAAGGATTAAATTTTTCTTATATAATTAAAAAAAAATAGAAATAATTTTGATAAAATAAACACCAGTTGGATTTAATTCCTTACAAAAGGCAGCCAATAACAAAAATATTTTAAAAGTATAACTTAAGATGTAACATGTCTCCATAATATCAGTTTATGGAAACTGATTTTAACTTGACTCGTTAAATGTCTTTCGATTCAATTTAATTGTTTTTGTGAAGAGTGTGAAAGAGGAATTAAAGTGTAAACTTTAAGTACTTTATCATATCATAAGATTATAGAAAAAGATAACGTTATTCCCACAATGTACGCATCGTTGGCGAAATTTGTCGTTAAAAACATCAAATTTAAGTAAAAAAAATTCGTTCCAGTTTTCTAGACAATAAAATTTAAATTCATTATTTTCTAAACGAAAATATCGAACGAAATTTTCAGACAACCATAAATTTGTTTTGTTATATTTTCTGTACGGTTTTATAGAAAAAAAATATAAATTTATTTCAATTTTACTGGTTACACATAATAAGATAGATAGCTTATGCTTTTCGATTATCATTGTTACCGTGAATGAAATAATATTAAAAACATTGGTTAAATAATTTACGCGGTATATATGCGGCCACGGAACAAAAGAAGCAAAAATGAAATAAACTTATACAACTTATAACAAAAATGTTGCGAAATATGCGACATCAGAACATTGCTTATGCCAGAATGGAAATATTGCTGTCAAAATGTTTGTATTTTCTAATCGCTAATAGAACATGAAAGTAAATGCGTAAACTCTAGATGTTATTTGAATATATATTTACTTTATACGAAAGACAATGTTACTGTACATTAAACTTGTTAATAATTTTTAATTCACTAGATTTGAATATTGAAAATTGTGAACTATATATTAGAGATTTTTTGAGCACTTAAACTCAAGCAATTAAGTATTTTGAATTTTTGAATTCGAAAGTATATTTTGGATATTTCTTAGAGAAAAACTCCATTTTTCTCTTATTCGTGTTTCGGATTAGGATTCGAACTATCCTACATCAGTGCCATGGTTCGAATCCGTTTTGGCAGAAACGCTATCCAACTAACCTACCGAGGCGATAGTATTTCAAAGTTGAAATTTCATCATTATTTAACTACGTTAAGTTGAATTTCTTCTCATTAGGTAGTTGTGTTTTATTTTGTAATTCAATAAGCCAATTCTTGTGTATTTAGTCTGATTACCTCTACGAACTTATGTTTATCATACTCTAACTAAGTTAGCATTGAATGTGATCTAAAGCTTGTGATCTAAAAAAAACAAAAATTTAAAAAAATTAAATTCGTAAAGTTTAATAGCATTATTTAATTGATCTGCACTGAACATAAAAACTTTTGAAAAAACTTCAAACCTAATTTTAATACATGTATAGCAAACATATCATACAGACATTTTTCAAAAAATTCGACCATAACTAAAAATTAATGTAAGTATTAGACTTAGAGTATATATATAAAGAGAGAACATAACTTTAAAATTGTATGAAGAGAGACATAAAAAATGGTGATCGCAGATATGTTACAGATAAAAAAGCTTTTCAAAAATAAATAGAACCGACTTCAAAAAAACATAAAAGAGTGAAAAATAACTCAATTGTGAATTTAAAGACAAAAATACAGCTAACTATTGATTTATTTAATTTAATTATATTTAACTACAGACAAAAACAATTACGGTTTTAAACAAACTTATTATATTATAGAATTTATTTATCATTATACTTATCACAATTATTGTAGTTGTTATAGTAGTTATTATATTATAAAAGTTATTTGTAGCAGAAAACTGTTAGAAATCGATGCCAAGCCGATGACATGTTAGTCAGTTTTACGTCAATTTGGCACCGACTTCGAACAGTTTTGTGCTACAAATAACTTTTATAATATAATAACTATTGTAACAACTATAATAATTGTGATAATTATAATAATAAATAAATTCTATAATATAATAACTTTGTTTAAAACCGTAATTTTTTTTTGTCTGTAGTTAAATATAATTAAATTAAATAAATCAATAGTTAGCTGTATTTTTGTCTTTAAAGTCACAATTGAGTTATTTTTCA
This sequence comes from Diogma glabrata, assembly GCA_963693315.1. Taxonomy (NCBI): domain Eukaryota; kingdom Metazoa; phylum Arthropoda; class Insecta; order Diptera; family Cylindrotomidae; genus Diogma; species Diogma glabrata. The sequence goes on from OY856188.1 coordinate 200,922,672, forward strand.
CTTTTTTGTGTTTTTTGAAGTCAGTTCTATTTTTTTTTTTGTTTTTCATTTTTCCATTTTTCCTACCCAAATGTCGGTTAAAAAGGCGATTTTGACTATAACTAAGTCTCGGAATGTATTCATCAATCACAATCAAGTAATCAATGGTTTTTCGATTTTTGAGAAGAAAAGGTAACTTTCCTGTCATAGAAATTTATATTGGACCAACTCGGAATCTAAAGCAATATAATACAGCTCAAACCATCCAAATATAATAAGCGGTTTCGAAGAAATCGACGAAAATACATAAAAAACATGTTTTTTCAATTTTCTGAAAAACAGTATTTTTCGCGTCTTAGAAAACAATACGAGACTTTTTCGAAATCCACCCAAATAGAATACAGTTAAAACCATTCAAATCGAATGAGTCGTTTATGAAAAATCGGTGAATATATATGTAAAGAAAAATACAGATTTTTTCAATTTTCTGAAATACGGTATTGTTTGCGTAATAGAAAAAGATATATGTGACCACTTTGGTATTTATCTGAATCGAATACAATTTAAATCATCCAAATAGAATGAGTCGTTTTTGAGAAATCGGTGAGCAGGCATTAAAAATACAGCTTTTTCCAATATACTGAAAAACTGTATTTTTCACGTCATAGAAAAAATACAAATTAACCTACAAAGCAACCTTAATAGAATGCAATTTAAATCATTCAAATCGTATGAGCCGTTTTTGAGAAATCGGTATACAAACATACATCTACATTTATCAAAAAACACATTTTTTTTGTTTTTCTAGAAAACGGGTATATTTTACGTCATAGAAAAATATATGGGACCATTTCGGCAGCTACTTAAATAGAATACAATTTGAACCATTAAAATCGAATGAGCCGTTTTTGAGAAATCGGTGAACAAACATCAATAGACATAAAAAAACCCAAGTAAAACAAAGAACGTCCTTCTTTTTTGAAGTCGGTTAATAAGAAATCGGTGAACAATCATCAATAGACATACAAAAACCCCAAGTGAAAGACAGAACCTTCTTCTTTTTTGAAGTCGGTTAAAAATTTAGAAAAGCATGAACACAAAAAAATAAAAACTCTTTGAATTTACTAAGTTCTTCAAACAAACAAACATAATTCACAAATCAGAAGCAATGAAATCAATTACTAAAATTTAATACCTATGTAAAATTGATAAATATAATATAGGTAATATTTAATATTATAATCATATTACAACAAAAAAACTAGGTTAGAAATGTATATATAAACATATGTATATATATTTTGATAAATATTTTGATATACAACTCATATAATTTTTAATCAAAAAATAACACGACACCAAGGTCAATTTGATCTTTTGGTTTTTTTCTTGTCTTAACAAAACAAAAACAAGTAATTATTTTATCAACAAATATTTATATTTTAAACAAATTTTTTATACTCTATCCACATAATATTTCAAAACGATTCAAATTCAGAAAAATTTAATTAAGCAATTCGAAATTTATAAAAAAAGAAAAATTTATCAAATATTACATAGTTATGAAAATTTGCATCTTACGACACAAATTTTATTAATAGAACGGGCGAGTGTTAGGCGCCAAGTTTCTCCAGTTCCATTTCCCAACTTTAAATTATCCGAAAACCTTATTTCCCAACATATCCAAGCTCGTCAAAATGCGTCACAAGCATATTGATTTCATAACAATTATTTTGAACAAAATAATTGATTTGCTTCATAACATTTTTGCAAATAATAATTTTAACTATGTATGCAAAAATGTAAATATGTTTCAAATCAATTTTCTGACTTTAAAATGAGTGTTATGAAAAAACGATTGCCGAATGTAGGTCAGAGCATTTATATGTAATGATAAATGTTCTAACCAATAAAAAAATAATATGTAAATTATTATATCACGCCTTTTTTTTGTTTTGCTTTCCCCTAATTATTATAAATTAAATAATTCCATATACTATTATACTAACACTCCCCTCCAATTGTTTAATCAATAAATTAAATTTAATGTTAAGAATATTTCAAGAATATCAGAGGACTCCGATTGAAACTCTCAACTGGCAAAGTGGGAAAAACTCCCTTTCTTTTTAAAGATAATATTTGATAAAATAAAAAGTTGATTAAAAGTTAAAGTCTTTTGTTTTATTTTTAAAAGACTTTATAAAGTATAACTTGACGGTACGGGTCCATAACACATTGCCGTCAAAATGTTTTGATTTTCTAATCGCTAATCGAACATGAAAGTAAATTCGTAATATTTAATAGCATTATTTAATTGATGTGCACTGAACATAAAAACTTTTAAAAAATCTTCAAACCAAAATTCTAATTCTAATATATGCAAACATATCATTCAGAACTTTTTCAAAAAATTCGACCATAACTAAAAATTAATAAAAATGCAATATTTAAAAATAAACTTTTTACTGTTTATTTTTAATTTTATTTTATTAATAATAATATAAACTTCCTTATAGTAACAATTTTGGAGTTTATTTTTTATTTTATAGAATATCGATTTCGACTTACGTCATCCTCAATTCTTAAATTATTATTACAATTTTCGCTTAAACTATTACTTATATACTATTTAAACTGCTGTTTTTTATTATCATGTCATATATTTTGTTAGTTTTAGTGTTGATTTTATCATTTAAAATGTTGTTATTGTTTTTATGTTTATATATTTTTATTTCTTCCAATCTATCTAGATGGTGTCCTTTTCTTTTTTATGTAACATGGTTAAATTTGTGTTGATATTGGTGTATTTGTGTTTTTCTATTTTCAAATGTTGGGCATATCTGGATTTTGGATCGCTTCTGTTAATTTCATTGGTGTGCTCGATAAATCTTTTTTTGAAGACCCGCCCCGTCTGGCCTATATGAAATTTACTGCAGTCGTCACAGGTAAGCTTATAAACACCTGTGTCTAAGGTTTGGGTTTTTTTAGTTTTTAAGTAGTTTTCTATTTTATTTTTGTTTTTGTAAGCCGCAATATATCCATATTTTTTTAAAGTTTTTTGCATTATATTGAATGTTGTTTTATTGTATGTTACGCCTACGTATTTTTTGCCTGCTAAGTTTTTTTCATTCTTCAACGTTGTTAGGGTTCGCAAATTTTTCTTGTTTCTTTATTTTCTATTTAATGTGTCAATTATTTCATTTTTATATCCGTTTTTACTGGCTATGTATTTGATATTGTTTAGCTCGTTCTGATAATTTTCAGCATTCATTGGTATAATGTTCAATCTATTGATCATGTGGTTGTAGCTAGTTTATGTTGGTATGGATGATGTGATTTAATATTTATTGTTTGATCCGTTTGGGTTGGTTTTCGGAATATTTTGAATAAATACCCAGACCCAGATTAGTTTAAATAGAACAAACTAATTACAAACAGATAACGAACAAGTTTTTAAAGGAAATTAGCTATACATATAAGCAAAACTACATCTATTCTATGCAATTTTTCAACAAACAAATATCAAATCTACCACAGAACATATGTGTGACAATTTGTATGACACTATATGAAAAACACACGGCAAACCTACTCTATATCATACGTCGTGCAATCACTGCAAAATTCATAATAGTTTATTTCTAAGAAAAAAAAATTAATTTATTCTCTTTTTATTTTTTTTTTCATTGATTGTTATAAGGTTTTTGCAAATTGTTGTTGTTGGGGATTGGTGCAAACTTTTTTGTTGAAGCCGACAAGTCAAAAACCTCTAGCTGCAAAGGTTTATATTTAAAAGAAACGGATTAAAATGTTTCCCAGAATCTAAATTTATGAAGTTTTTAAAAATACTAGTATCCAAACGGCCGCTATAACGATTTAAAAAACCAACTTTTTTTACTAGTAGATAGCCTCTAGTTTCTTAACCGCGTGTTGGATTTTGCTGATTTACAAACGTGTTAAAGATATCTATAAAACACACATTATTAGAACAAATTTTTTGATCTGGGCTTATAAATGCGACCGTGAGAGGGCCGTTTGTTTCAGAAGCATTTTGTTTTACAAACCATTTTGTTGGAGCCGCTCACTCAGGAACCTCTAGTTGCAGAGGTCTATTTTGAAAAGAAATTAATAAAAAAGATTCCAAAGATTCTAAATTTATGAAGTTTTCAAAAATATTAGTATGCAAACGGCCGATGTAACGGATTTAAAAACAAACCTTTTTTCTAGTATAAGGCCTCTAATTTCTTAACCACGTTTCGGATTTTGCTGATTTACGTACTTGTCCAAGATATTCATAAAACACACATTTTTAGAAAAAGTGTTTTGATCTGGCTCCACAAATGCGACCATAAGAGTGCTGGTTGTTTCAAAAAAATTTTTTTTTAAAAATCTACCTATTTCTTGCGGACAATTTTAACGATTTTTTATTCAAATTATACAAATGAAAGAACTCCGTTGGAAAAAATGCATGAATTTTCCATTTAAAACTTACGATTTACTTTTAAAATTTATAGCTCAAATTTACAGAATTTTTTTCTAACAAAATATATATCCACAATATTTTTTTCTGATAGAACCAATTTTTTCACTACATTGTGCCCTAATATTATTTCATTAAATTCCAACAGTAGTCAAATAATTTAAATTTTGAATAACCAAAATTTCAGAAAGTACTTAAAAATAATTGTTTCACGTTATCGGCACAAAATTCTTAGAGCATTTTTTTTTTTGTTTTCCCAAACTCCATTTAAATCACGGTTATAGGTGTGTTTACTTAATGACATTTTTTATATTTCTTTCATTCACGCAATAATATTTATTAATGTTAAATGTCAAAAACAAACAAATCAAACAAAACTAACTACACTAACCCTCACTTATTTTTTTTTCAGTTATTTCAGAAATTTGTTTTGTTTCAAACAATCGAAGTCACTCACCAGATGACAATCGCCGGAATTTTGTTATACGTATAACATTTTGAAAAGGTTAAACTGCAAAATCGCAATAATATCAGGTTTAACTTGGTTTGTGTCACTAGCCTGTTAATATTATTTGAATTCAAAATATTTCACACATTCGTTTTGTTATCAAAAAATGTTTTCTTAATCTTTATATTTTGTACCATTAAACTTTTAAAGCTCAATAAACAGTGCGAAGGACAAAATTTATAATTGAAGACTTTTTTGTCTCATATTTTTGTCTTGAAGCTAACGTGCAACATTAAATAAGTTTCTATGATTTTATTCAAGTTTAAATTTCAAGTTTAATATTTACTATATTTTTGGCTTTTTTTTTCTAAAAGTTTTGATAGTTTTGTTATCTCAAATTATTATACGAATTCAAGAAAAGATAAAACTAAAATTATTTTGGCTTGTTTTTTATAACGATTATGACTTATTTTTGCTTTTATTTTCTGTTATGGGTCAAATGAGGTGATATGTCTGAAATTAGCACATATAAACACTAAAATCGAGTTTGGTGATTGGTAGAACTGGTTGTAAATATATTCGTTTAAGAGTGTATTGGACAAAATGATAACATCATTGTTTTAAGAGATATTTATAGTAAGGCATTAAAATAAATTCAGATTGTATAATAATTTAAGTTATTGAATAGAATTATAATAAGTGGTAATAATCATAGTTCGGATAGTGCAAACAACCAACCTATAAGATTTAACGATGACATAAAACAGTGGAACTCCTTGTTCAAAATTAGAATGATTTTCCATTCTGCCAGAAAAGTCACAGAATCTCCAGTTTTTGTGTTTGTTCCATAACAAATTTGTGTTTGACTAATTGTTTTCTCATTTTGTTTTTTTTAATAATATAAATCGTAAGCCTTGTACCATCAACAAATTTTTTTCTATATATAAATTATTAATGAAGTTAGAAGTATATGGCAATATAAGAAAAATTGCTAAGAAATGAAAAGAATATGCTTTAAACGTACATCATATGCCATGTACGTTGTGGGTTGAATAATTTTCTTGTTTGTTTCTTTCATTCAATATCTTTGAAATAAAATTTGAAATCTAAACAACATTACATGACCATTTCTTTGTAAAATTAACTTATTATTCTTAAAATTTTGTAGAAAGTCAAGAATATATAATTTCCTTTCATTTGCTTTCCAATTACTACAGCAACCGAAAATGTTTTAATTAAATTAAATGAATGAATGACTTATAAAAGATTTTTTCCTTTAAACTTTTATTGCGTATTTTGCTTGTGAAATTTTTGTCGAGCAGAGAAAAAGAAGAATTCTTAAATAAATATTGAATTTTAAATTAAAATGTTTTCGATTCCATACGCTTGTGTTTTGTATATTATTTCGTTATTCATTACAATACATTTCAAAAGCTTTAACGTATACATCCAATACGGAAATATTGTATTACGATAAATAGTAATTTACATGATTCCGGTCTATAGTTATATTGTAACCATAAAAACCACTTTACTACACAATCTTATAAATGTTTTATTATGGGTACAGAACGACCATTGAGTTTTAAGATACATGTATTCATATCCGACCTACTGTCAAAAAATTACTTTATTTTTAGATTTTTTTTCATCTAAAAATGATAATTCGTATTATTGCTCAATCCAAAAATATTTCACATATATTTCAATATAAATGAAGGCAATTTAAAATATTTCCGCCTATATTCGTGTATCAAATATCCTATTATTATTCCCAAACAAAATTATACAAAAATATATCCCTTATCGTCTTATATCATCCTAAAGTTAACCACAAAATAAAAATAAAATTATTAGATTATTTTAACAAGAAAGATATTGATGAAATTGGTGTTGATAAAAAAAAAGACTGACCTTTACCAGAGATAAAATCTAACAACACTAATAACAAAAATAAAAAAACACTTGTCACATAAATTAGTTAAATTTACTGGGCATCATAAAGGTTAATGGGACCTATGGTAGTACTTTTGCTTAATATTGGTATAAAATATTTCTAGAGGAATAGAACGATGAACAATGGAAATTGGTAATTTTGAAAAATAGTAATTTGTGTTACAAATCTAAAAAGTAGTGCATTTTGCCTGTGGAGTATTTGAGAGTGATTGTTGCTTGGGATAAAAATAAATGTTATGTGGTTTAAAAAGCGCAAAAATGAACCACGCTTATTGAATAGTTAATTCAATGAATTATTTGTGATACTACATCGCTCCGATGGAAGTTATCTCATCATGAATAATAAGACTGAATCTAACAAAATATGTTATGCAATTTATGAAATTTTTTTGCTATCCACAAAATAGTCGATCGATCTAGTTTCGAACCGATAAGAACTTTTTATTACACTTTAAAAAAAAGTATATCATTCTCATCAGGGCTAGCCGACTAGATACACTACCAAAAAAATTTAACGCTATATAAACCAAAATTGGTCTACTATTCTAGCGAGGAATAAGAAAACAAAAAACTTTCATAAACATATATTTATTCGATTCAGGTTTATTCAATTTATTTCTCTAGTTGATCACTATTGTTGTTATACTCTAACCAAGTTAGAATTGGATAACAAGCTTGTATCGGCGAGAAGAAGATGACCATCTTTACTTGTGTCTATAGACACATTATCTACAATTAATTCAATGAATTATTTGTGATATTACATCACTCCGATGGAAGTTATCCCATCATGAATAATAAGACTGAATCTAACAAAATATGGCGTGCAATTTATGAAATTTTTTTGCTATCCACAAAATAGTCGATCGATCTAGTTTCGAACCGATAAGAACTTTTTAATACACTTTAAAAAAAATATTTCATTAAATTTTTTGGCAGTGTATCTAGTCGGCTAGCCTGATGAGAATGATATACTTTTTTTAAAGTGTAATAAAAAGTTCTTATCGGGTCGAAACTAGATCGATCGACAATTTTGTGGATAGCAAAAAAATTTAATATATTGTACACCATATTTTGTTAGATTCAGTTTTCTTATTTAATAGCATTATGAAAAATCTCAAGACAAAAATTTCCATACTTTTTTAATACTTCCATACTCCTCATTCCTAACATGAGTTAGCTGCGTTGCAAGTGGGGAGCCGATCCATCTACTCAAAATCAAAAAATTTACTCTTCCATAAAAGCACGGTAATGAAAATTCTGTCTTTATATAATTATGGTTATCGCACTTAATAGAACCCTGAGATGTTAATTCAATTTAATTTATCGCATCAACTGCTAGCTGGTGAATTAAAATTCGTATGATCATATTTTGTCATAAATATCTCGACAAATAACTCACAGCTTTTCATTTATTTGTTCCTTGAACGATGGCAATAATCAATAATAAGACACCGTTTCAGAAAAGTATTATATATTTCTTTTTAATAAAAAGTGTCACAATAACACATAAAACCTTTAAAGACCGAGATCCCACAACAACATGCGTTCTAAGGTGTTGATGGACACAAACTTTTTTTATTATATTGTTTGTTAAAGAATGAATATCTAAACAATAAAGTCTATCATAGATAAAACATGACATAGGCCAATATTTTGTTAGGGAAAATAAAATAAAATAAAAGGGTAAAAAGCGGATGTTTTATAAATTTGCAGGAACAAAACTAAAATGGGGTTGCCAAAAATCCAGCTAGTGGCATATTTCTCGATCACGCCACGCACTATTTTTCTCGATGAGTAAAGCCCAAATACAGAGATATAACCAATAATGATTTAGATAATCTTCTGAGTTTGATTTATAATACCAGTATTCGTTATTGTTAATAATTTATTATAATATTGAAATATATAAATTTTATTATAATTACACGGTGAAAAGAGTTTACTTAAAATATAATTATAATCCAAACTTTTGAATTAATTAATTTAACATGTCGCGAAAGCTCGATATATGAAGGCTCGTTTCTTTGAGCAAGCTATAGAGTGCCATCATTAAGGAATATTCCACAGTTAAAATTGAGGATGCTATACCATTGACAGATTACAGATCATCCACCAGCACCCCTCAGATATCACCTAGGATAGTGATATCCTACTCGTATGTCAATAGCAGATACTGGAGTACGCGAGCTGTCACACCCGTAAATCAATAATAAAAAAATTACAAATCAATTAAAACTGATCCTTTATACATTCAGGAAAAAGAAATCTAATCGAATTTAAAATTTATACAAAATAAAATGCCCGGCTGACAATGAAGCTGTAAAGTGATATTTATTCAGATTGTTATAAATATCCAGAAAAACCCGTGAACAATACCGATGTAACTATTATACTGGATAAATTCTGAATAAATGGTGTAAAGCCGAAATTAAGCATATATTCTGGCCGAGAAATATGTGGCGGAGAAATCTGTCTCTTTAGACAAACAGGATATTTTATTTTTTTGGGAACGGTATAGTCACCAATTAATGATTTCCCTTACAACAATTCAATTAGGCCAATGACATCCTACTTATAATTTTTAGTTAGCACAAATAGTTGTCCAACAAAAAATAAATAACTATGAATTATTGAGACGACAATCCTTTTCTAATTACTCTCGTTCCGCCAAAATATATTTTATTCAAATCTAAAACTAATTTGTAATATTGGACGAAATCCAAAGATAACTTAATTAGTTTTAATTTTAACTATTAATTTTTTATCAAACCAATAAATCAGATGTTTCGCTTCAATAATTTAAGATGAAAAGAAAATTTTAAACAAAAAATAATGGTTTTAAGTTCAAATTTATTTGTGTGTTTTAATTAAATTTAATTAGATGATAATTAAAATTAATTAAACCCAAACAATAAACAAAATTGTCAACATATTTGTTAGATACGAATACTATTTTTCAATTTATTGTTTACGTACCAAAAACAGGGGCTGTGTTTGCATGTTTTGTTGTTACCTAAGTAGATTTAATTAACACACACACACATAAATTTGAACTGAAACTTAATTTTTTAACTACGAACATTTTCTTTTCATCTTAAATTGTTTATGGGAATTAAAAAAATTAAAAACCTATTATTCAAACATTTGGTGATTGTTTTATTCCTTTAAATTAACTGGATACGTATTTTGTTTAGTGTATTTTGATTAAGCATAATGACAGGCGGTGGTGATCCACCGAGGCGTTCAGAGTGTTCTTTAAACTATCCAAGACCATAAGAAAATAAATTATGTTTTATAAATTATATTGTTATAACAGGAGTATAATAACATCTAAAATCGGTTGGGTCTAACCAAGGAGTAATACCACAACAATTGTAGTATTATTATGTTAAGAGAAAATTTCTAGGTAAGGAGTGGAAACAATCGAGGTGCTGATAATTTAAGTGTTAAAATCATATGTGATCTAATAGTAATAATAGGTAACATACACAGAAGAATAGGAAATAAAATTTATCGATCAGGTTCATTTGCCCTTTTTTTAAACCTTTTTGGATTGGCTCTATTTGACCAAATTTTATCAAAGTAACTTCGTATGTTCTCTGTAATAATAATTGAGATCTGGCAATCGAGATAACCGTAAAAGGTTGTTTAATAGACTCCAGAAACTAATCAGTTGCTTTGCATATTTATTAGTGTTTGCAATTCAGATAAAATCCAGGAACGATAATAATATTATAATCAATCCACTTGCTTCGAATTTTTTTTTTAAATTATTTCAAATTTTCGAATCAATTTTAGCTTTATTTTTATTTGAATTTTATCAATAGAAATTCCCTTAAATGTAATGACATCGTTAAAATAAAATAAAAATAAATAAATAAAAATCGTTGAGTTTGACCAATCACATTTCCATTGCACTGCTGCTTAAAAATAATTTAATGAGTAGAATTGAAAAATTTTACGCAAAAATTTCAATGAAGAGTGCTATTTAATAAGAAAATTTTTTGCTTAATTTGTATTTTAATTTAACTCAATGAAATTCTCTAAAATGTAATGAAATCATTCGATTTGACCAATCACATTTGAATTATGCTAATAACAAATTATTATTCGTCTGGCCTACTGCAATATCAGTTAATTATCAAATATTTATGAAACAATTAACTGATATCGCAGGAGCCCAAACGTATAATTCATAAAAACTATATAAAGAAATGAAAAATGGCTAAAAATTTCCTAAATGAATTCCTCTCGTTCGGTGATAAATTCTCATAATTTTTTGAAACATTCCTCAAGCAAGTGGTATTGATAATAGCCCTCAAGCTACGGCCTCGTGATATTATCAATCTACTTCCTTTCGAAATTTTGGCAAAAAATTATTTCGAATTATCACCGCCCTTGGGAAATTACTACTGATTTTTGTTTTGCTTTTTTTATTTGCATTTAACCCAATGCAATTTTCTCAAATATAATGGCATCATGGAAGTTCACAAATAACATTTCAATTACGCTAATAGTAGGACAATTATCACGAATGAGGCCATTATTACGAGCCTATAGAGCAATTATCACGAACTTTTATTTTTTAATGAATTAATGGAACTATAAATTAATAAATGTTTCAGGCCTTAGGCTATTACTAAACTACATGCTTATGCTTTAGAGCAATTATCACGAATATTTAATTTTTTTGTACAGAAATATGAATTAAGTGAATTATAAATTGAAAAATTGAAATTGAATTGAAAAATTGCGAAATTGAAAAATAAATGTCTTAAAATTTTTTGTTAAAATATAATTGTTTCAATTATTTAGTTAAGTTGGCAATAGATTTTCTAAACAAATTTTCCTCGTTCGGTGATAAAAAGACGGTGATGAACTATCACCGCCCTTGGGAAATTACAACTGATTTTTTGCCTTAGTTTTATTTTAATTCAAACCAATGAAATTCTCTAAAAGGTAATGACATCATTCAATTTCACCAATATCATTTGAATTATACTAATAACAATTATTTATGCGTCTGGCCTACTGGGATATTAAAAATTATCAGTCTAATTTTGAAATAATTAACTAATATCACAGTAGGCCAACGTATATTCCATAAAAAATATATAAATAAATAAAAATGGCAAAAGATTTTCTAAACGAATTCCACTCGTTCGCTGATAAATTCTCATAATTTTTTGAAAAATGCCTCAAGTAAGTGGTATTGATAAAAGCCAATTGGGCATTTGGCAAAAATTATTTCGAATTACTGGAAACTGTCCTCCGGAAATTACTACTGAAAATTTGTTGCTTTATTTTTATTTCAATTTAACCCAATAAAATTCTATAATGATCAACCTCGTGCTTTTATCAATATTCTTGCTTTCGAAATGTTTGACAAAAAATTATTTCGAATTATCACCGCCCTTGGGAAATTACAACTGATAATTGCCCTAGAACAATTATAACGAATATTTTATTTTTAATAAAATATGAATTAATAGAATTATTAATTAATAAATGTATAAACTTTTTAGTTAAAAGATAATTGTTTCTTTTATTTAGTTATGTTAAAAAACGAATTTATATCTACCGGTGATAAGTTCTCAAAATTTTTGGGCATTTTGCAAAAAATTATTTCAAATTACTGGAAACCGTCCTCCGGGAATTACTACTAAAAATTTTTTGCTTTATTTTTATTTGAATTTAACCCAATAAAATTCTATAATGATCAACCGGAGTCAGACGAAGAAGATTGTCTCCTAAATTTTAAAGAAAAAAAAATATTCGAAAATAGAAAAATAAGTGTGTGTTACTGTTTGTGTTAGTGTTTATGAAAATAAAAGTGTTGAAGAACGGAGGCGTACAATTATATAATTGGTGAGATTGTTCTTTATTAAAAAATTATTTGGTATTTTATATTTACTGTTACCAGGCGGTAGGCAGGTAAAATTTTGCCTTTTATTGCTTTGATGTAATAAATTTATTTATTATTTTAAAGCATACATTTGTTTTGTATTGCTTGGTAACAAGAAATGTAAAATTTCGTTTTAGTTGTTAGTAGGAATTTCGAATTTAACCCTTTATTTGTACTCTTCAATTTTGTTAGTGTCTTTGTGTCCCCAATTTTTTTGCTTTTCCCTTATCGTTCAACTGTTGCATGAAATCTGCTATCGTGTTTTTGTGACAGAGATACCCAGTTTCTTTTGCACTGTGTAGTGTTGAAATTTAGGCCTGGCTGAATTTCAGTATAAATACCTGCAATGTCAAAGGGCAAGTCTTTGTCTCAATAAAATGGCAGTAGAGTGAACCAACAGCTTAGCATTGACTTCACCAACATAAGAGGTCTCAATTCGAATCTAAACGTGGTTCATCACTACATCGAAAAAAATAAACCTGACATATTGTTTCTTACCGAAACAATTGTTAGTAGCAAAGCATCGAAATTGGATCTCGATAAATACCGGATAACTAGTTACGAATTGCAACATTCCTTTTATAACAAGCATGGTGTCTCATGTATGATGTACATTCACGTTCAAGTATGAGAATTAAGGCCTACGAGTTGAACTCTAAGCACCAAAACTCTATAGCACTGAAGGTCTCAGGTGTTGATGAAACTATGTTTATAATAGGATTATATAGATCCCCAAATGCCCCCCCCCCACCAGGATGTCCCTTTTTCGATTAAATATCGGATAATCTAGACAAGATTACCACGTACTACCCCAAAGCAAGACTGGTCATTCTTGGAGACTTTAATATTCATAATAAAGAATGGTTTAAGTATTCATCGCGCACTGATGACGTAGGAAGACAAGCCGAACTGATACTCACAGACGGTTTGACGCAAATGATAGAGTGTCCCACTAGAATCTCAGACAAATCACATCATAACAATAATTTGCTGGATCTGTTTTTGACAAACGAGCCAGATACTACGAAGACAAAAGTTGAACAACCCCTCGGAACATCGGACCATTTACTAATATCAGCAATAGTGCAATTTACATCACCGACACAAATTAAAGCAAATCCTCGTCGCGTTTGGAACTATAAACGGGCTGACTGGGAGAGACTGAGAAACTTTTATGATAAAACATCTTGGAAAACTATTTGTTGTGTTGATCAAGATCCTAGAACATCGGCAATAAGAATTTCTGAAATCATAAAAGACGGAATGCGGCGGTTTATTCCAAATCGATTAATTACTCCTAAAACTGAGCCTTGGTTCACGCAGGATGTTGATGATGCAGTGAGGAATAAACACAAAGCATTTAAGACGTATAACGCTAATAAAACACTTGAAACCCATAGCGCCTATAAGAAAGCCAGATATATTAGTAATTTCAAAATAGACTTGGACAAAGATGCGTTTATCCAGAAGAAAGCAAAGAAATTCGCCGAGCACTCATCTGGCTCACGTAGTTTTTTTCAGGCAGTTAAATCAGTCCAGAGCAATTTTGCTCGATCCTCTATTCCAACCTTAGTTCTGAATGACATTCCCGTGAGCGACTCGAAAGAGAAGGCGGATCTTTTGGGTCGTATTTTCGCAGAAAACTCAAACATAGTTGAATCCCCCATTCTCCTACACTCATTTCCCCAGTTATAACGAAAATGAAAACAATTATTTTTTGTTGCAATATTGTACGGAAAATGCTTCTTTCTATCAATATCAACAAATCTGCTGAACCCGACGGTATTCCACCTCTCATTCTTAAAAACTTTGCTAGGCAACTAGCTCCAATTTTAACAAAAATATTCTATTTATCTTATAAAACCGGAATATTTCCTGATTCTTGGAAGCTGGCCAGCGTTCAATCCATATCATAGAAAGGCAGTAAGATAGACCCTAACAATTATAGATCAATTGCAATTCTGTCGGTTTTAGCTAAAATATTTGAAAAATATGTTAACTACAATTTAATAGATTATTTGGAAATGTCGCAAATTATTGATGATAAACAGAATGGTTCTCCTAGAAGTCATACAACAGGTGATCTGTTAGCCTACGTATCCCATCTCTGGAACAAATCGCTGGAAAACCATGGTGAAACATTCAGTATTTCACTTGACATTTCTAAAGCATTTGATAAAGTGTGGCATAAAAATCTCCTAGCTAAATTAAAATCTTATGGCATAGACCATCTTACTGTCCCATGGATTCATAGTTTTCTTACAGGTCACCAATTTCATGTTAATTTAGATGGTATCACATCCAATATTTTCACAACCAATGCTGGGGTTCCCCAAGGTTCGGCACTCTCACCAACCTTGTTTCTTCTATACATTAATGATTAACTTATTTCCACAGTGCACCCAATACATAGTTTTGCTGATAACAGCACATTGCCTACATCACATGTATCTCCCAAATTTCGATCTCATACTGCAGTTACCACTGATAGAGAGCTGCTAATTGATTCTATCAACAAAGATCTGGATCGTATAATGAAATGGGGTGATCGTAATCTTGTTTCGTTTAATCCAACCAAAACCAAATTATGCCGTCTTTCACGAATAGAGCGACATAAAAGTTTCCCTATTAAAATAAACATGAGGAATTGCGTGAGGTTGAATCAGTTGGACTTCTTGGAGTGGATATTCAAAATAACCTGAAATGGAATAAACATGTGTTCAACCTCGCTAAATCTGCAATGCAAAAATTAGGATTCTTGAGTCGATGTAAAAAGTATTTCAATCCCGAGCAAACTTTGCTAATCTTCAAGTCCTTTATTCGTCCATGTATGGAGTACTGCTGTCATGTTTGGGGAGGTGCTTGTCAGTCAGCAATAAAATGTCTAGACTCTGTACAGAGAAAAGCAATACGGTTGATTAATAATACCAAACTAACGGATCAGCTTGATTCACTCCAGCACAGAAGAAATGTGGCTGAATTGCCAATCTACTATAAATATAACTTTAGCAAATTCTCCTCTAAGGAAATTCAAAATATTCTTCCACCGTGTGCGCAGTATAATCGACAAATAAGAGCTGCCGAGTTATCCCATCCATTTATTGTACAAATACCTCGTTGTAGAACTGTGTCCTTCCAGAATGACTATTTTATTAGAGTGGCCAAATTGTGGAACTCAATGCCCTCCTCTGTATTTCCCGATGAATTTTCCCCTCAGGCATTTAAAAAAAATGTCCAAAGTCATTTAAAACAATTAGTATAGTTATCCCTATATCCCCATTCCTTCCATTTTCCTCATCTCCTTCCTTCATAGTTGACATTGTATCTTCGGATATTCAAAGAGTCTAAATAATGAATATTTCATATTTAATGTGCTAAACATGTCTAACTAATTAATTAAAAAAAATAAAATGTAATGACATCATTCAATTTGACCAATCACATTTTAACTATTCTAATGATAGGGAGATTTTACGAAAATTTATTGTTTTTACAGAAATTTAATTAATAGAATTATAAATTAATAAAAGTCTTCAAATAATATTTCTTGACTAATCCAATTTTATTTTCCTGCAAAATAATTTTCATACGAAGACATATTCTATCTGCCATTTACAAAATTTTTTGGTTGTTTGTTTATTTTCAACTTTCGATCATATCAATTTTGTTTAACGCCTCGATTAAGATAAAGATAAAGATTTACAGAAGGGCAGAATAAATAAAAACAATTTACGTAAGAAACCAAAAAAAAAATGACAAAAAATTTACTAAACGTATTCCACTCGAAACTGTGATAAATTCTCATAATTTTTTGGAAAATCCCTCAAACAAGTGGTATTGATAATGGACTTGCTTTCGAAATTTTCGGCAAAAAATTATTTCGAATTATCACCGCCCTTGGGAAATTACTACTGAAAATTTTTTGCGTTAGTTTTATTTTAATTTAAGCCAATGAAATTCTCTAAAATGTAATGACATCATTCAATTTCACCAATAACATTTGAATTATACTAATAACAAATATTTATACGTCTTGCCTACTGGGCCTACGGCCTCGTGCTTTTATCAATATACTTGCTTTCGAAATTTATGGCAAAAAATTATTTCGAATTATCACCGCCCTTGGGAAAATACAACTGATAATTAATTTAAAATATAGTAATACAGTAACCGGGTAGTTTGAAATCAAGTAACTTGCAATCACTAATATCTATCCAACCCTATGTTTCACCAATTTCTCGAATTTTTCATGCTCGTTATTTATTGGATACTTGTGTCTTATAAATAAAAGTATTAAGTTAATTAGTTTGTTCGACAGCTTTTATCTCTTATCTAAACATAAATGATACAATTAATATTTTTCTGTTTACAATCCGCATTTTATTGTTCAATTTGTTTATGATCGACGACGAAGAAATTCAAATCACGAAAATCTTGTGTTGTAAACTATAATTGGCATACATTTAAGTTTTAACCTTTTTGAATATAATCAATACAGAAAAATAACAGATGTTAAACACGTGAAAATCTTTTACATTAACTTCACAATAAATAATATTGTTTAATATTATATACTTCACATAACAATATATGTATGCACAAAATATGGGGTTAAATATTCAGCTTATTTTTACTGTACGTTTTACGATTCTAAACGCTGAATTAATTTGAAAATATTATTAGATTTACAGTAGAAATTGAACCAAGAGAAAAAGAACCAAAAGAAATTGAACGTTTGATGCGTTGTTATATATTTTTTATTCGCCTACATATTAAAGTGTTACTTTATTACTGTGATTTGCGGCTTTAAAGTATCACTTTTCAACTATTTGTTTTGTTGTCATAGCTACGTCCAAAAAAGTAAAAAGCATTTGTATTTGTTTAAATTCTATGAAAAATAAAATTTTTTATCAAAGCAACCCTTAAATTCAAAATTTCATTATCCAATTAAAATAGTTCTTATCAGTTGTTGTCATAGCTACACAATAATTTGGAAAAAATAATAAATATTTTTTCAAAGGTTACTTGTTCCACATATTTTTATTTTAAAATTTATGAAAATTTATAATTTTAATTTAGAATAAACAACTTTTCTCAAAATATTTTGCTTGCGGCGAATAAAAAATAGTATATGATGCACGGACGTAAGCTATTTTGGACTTAATGTGGGTGCAAATCTCGGCTAGCGCCTCGATTTGCAAACTCCACATACGTCCAAAATCTTTAGCCTTACGTCCTAGCATCATAATGTACTATAATTGTGTGGAGGGGCTGAAATCTCAAGCTCTGAGATATCAAGACTTCGGTCTGGATTAAGAATTTTGATATAGTTTGCGGCAAAAAACTTTTATGAGGACATTGTTTTTAGTTTTGGGCAGCGATGCATGTCAAACATAAAACTCTTTGTTAAGTACATGTATTTTTTAACTCTGTTGTGAAATTTATTACAAAACTAACACATGTATTTTTTAACTCTGTTGTGAAATTTATTACAAAACTAACACGAAACATCAAAACGTTGCCGGAAAATTATAACAAATCATAAATTATCATAATTAGGTGAAAAGATGATATACAATCAGTAAACTACTCAAAAACCTCTCTATTTAGATTTTCGAGAAAATATTACGAAATAAAAAAATTCATATTTCTTACAAAATTCCAAAAATATTCTAAAATTTTAATAAAAAAAAATTTAAACTTTATTTGAAAATTCTAAAAATATTCCAAAAATTTTTACTAAATCAAAGATTGAAACTTTTTTCAAAATTCTAAAAATATTGCAAAAATTATAACAAAATCAGAAACTGAAACATTTTCCAATATTCTTAAAATATTGCAAAAATTATAACAAAATCAAGAATACAAACTTTTTTAAAAATTCCAAAAATTATAATAAAATCAAAATTTACATTTTTTCAAAATTTTAAAAATATTACAAAAATTCATATTCAAAAATTCAAAATTTTTTCAAAATTCTTAAAATGTTCCAAAAATTATAACAAAATCAAAAGTGCAAACCTTTTTCAAAATTCTAAAAATTATAATAAAATCAAATATTTAAACTTTTTCAAAATTCTAAAAATGTTACGAAAATTCCTACAAAATCAACAATTGAAACTTTTTTCAAAAGTCTAAAATTATTGCAAAATTTCTTAATTCTCAAACTCCAAAATTCAAACTTTTCCAAAAATTATAAAAATATCGCAAAAATTATAACAAAATCAAAAATACAAAATTGCTTCAAAATTCCAAACATATTCCAAAAATTATAATAAAATCAAAAATTTAAACTTTTTCAAAACTCTAAATATATTCCGAAAATTCTTACAAAATCAAAAGTACAACTTTTTTTAAAATTCCAAAAATATTTGAAAAATTATTACAAAATCAAAAATTTCCATGTCCAATTTCATGTTTGATAACATTTCTTGTCAATCAAACAAATAATTAATTTCCTTTTTCCGAAAAATTGAGTAAAAAAAATGAAAATCATTCTTTTGACACACTTGAAAACATTTTTTTGACAAACTTATAATGCAATAATCTAGTTTTTGGTCTCACATACCAATCACGACCATCAAGTTTTCTTTAAATTCATTGTTCTTATTCGTAATCACTTAAAATGAACGTGTTTTAAGCAAAAAATATGCAAATTTCCTTGTTGTCCAAACACGTGACGAATTTTTTGACACACTCCCGGTATAGTTATCGAACGCATCGTCTTTTCGGCTCTTACCGTTGGGTATTCGTATACCTATTTTTAGAAATAAGAACTTTTGAAATCCCTCCAGCCGTTTTCTAGAATTCGTCGGTTGTAACGGTCAGCAGACCGGCCGGCAGACAGACATACATTTTTTTTTAGAATCAGTAGGTTCTAAGACGTCGAGAAATGCAAAAGTAAGAATTTCAATTTTGGCTCGAGTATGTAATACTTAGTCTTTCAGACCGAAGTAATTATATGTTGTATACTATTTGTTGCCATCAACTTTACAAAAATCCCATCATCTCCATGGAGCACAACATTTCAATTAAGAATTTCAATTAAATTCATTGGACTTGAATTTTGATTAGATTGGGGTGCTGCCTCTGTTTCCATCTTGGCCCTCTTGGACTCTGTTCAAAAGCTGGCTATACGAATTGTGGGTGATCGAACTTTGACATCAAAACTTGATTCCCTACAACATCGTCACACTGTTGCTGACCTAATTGTTTTTTACAAATATCGCCATCAGTAGTGCTCAGATGAAATCAGCGGCATCATGCCTCAAACTTATTCTTACCCCCGTTCCACTCGGCAATCGGCTGCCGCAACCGGTGAAACGGTAAAGATCCCGCGCTGTCATACTGGCAGATCGCAGAGAGACTTCTTTGTCCAAACTGCGTACAAATGGAATAGTTTGCCGGAACACTTAGTCTCAGGTGGCTTCAACCCGCAGATGTTTAAAAAAAGCGTTAATCTACACCTTAGAACGCCAGTTGTTGTGGGACCCAGGTCAAGACCTAGGTCTTAAAAGGTATTTATGTGTTGTTGTAAAATATATTCTAAACCCTATTACACAACACATTTTATTTAAAAAAAAAAGAAAAAGAGATATTAAATTTATTAACAAATTTTGTGAGCAATTAAACTAAAGGGAATAATTAGAATTTTTTAATTTGAAAGCTTATTATGGATTTTTTCATAGAAAAACTCCAACTACTAACTCCATGCATGTTTCGGTTGGAATTAATGCACATAAATAAATATCTTTCGTATATGGAGCATTCATTCCACGTAAACGGGAACATACAAACATTTTTTTTCTTAAATTCGGGGACTGATAGTCCATCATAAGCAATTTTGGAGTTATTTTAGATTTTTGGTCATAAATTTGTACGACCAGTACAACAAATTTGAAATTTTTTTTTGAATGATAAACGTAGCATTTGTAGCAAATTTAATACATATAAATTTTTTTAAAAAAATATTAGTTAGTTAGCATATTTCCGGTAGAATACGATAAAAATATTTAAAAAAAATTTTGAGTGTAGTTTTCTCCCTTATTTTGAGGTTTTATAGTTTAAATCGATTTTTCAAAATAAATTACACGTTTTCTTTAGATATGCACTTTCAAATAATTATTGTGGCGTGATGGATATCGATGGATCGATGTGAACACTAGAGGGATCGAAAAGTAAAAAACCACAGTTTTCGCGTAGTCCTAAATAAGTATTTATAGTTTTTTTTTCGGAAAAAGCAACATGAAGAGAAATTTTGCACATGCAGATTTTGTCTTTAAATTTTACGTTGATTTTAGAATATATTTTTCGATTTGCAAAACTCCTCAATTTAAAAAGCCTCGGCCGCCAGATTGTATACGCCATTTTAAAATTTATTAATTTGACACTGGAGATTATTTTATAATACCTTATTTGAACTTTAATTTCCATTTTCCATTTTCACAAGATATGACGTGGAAACTGTAGGTTTTAACTTTTACCGCTCCCTACCCTCTAGCGCTCATCGGTGCGACAAGAATTATTTGAAAGTGCATATTTAAGAACAAACGTGTCATTCGTTTCCAAAAGTTTGATTTAAACTCAAAAATAAGGGAGAAAACTATTCTCAAGTTTTTTAATAGTATATTCTTCAACGATGCCGAAAACAACATATTTTGGAGCGAGAGGGCAGTTTATCAGCCGAGGCAATAGCCGAGGTTGGTAATGGTCGCGAGATTCAAAATATGATTTTCGGCGAGTAGAAGACTGTTCTTTTTCTACTACTTTTTTAAAAATTATTATTAATTATCAAAAATTTTCATAATTACATACAATTGAAATTTTAAAACATACAAACATCCAATTAAAATCTTTAAATTTATATTTATATATCTGCTATTAAAATTTAGATGACTCAATATGAATAGATTATCCAATTTCTATGTCATAAACAAAGCCGTCTTTAGTTACAAGCCTGCTAGTCTTTTCGTACAAAAAAATTGTCAACTTTATACAGATACATATTTTTATTCTATTTACATTTTAACATTCAATATTTTTATTCTATTTATCTATTTGTATAAGTCCCTAAAACCATTAAATAACACATCTTTAAAGGTTTATTGTTTTTTGAATTTGCAGAAAAAAAATATTTTTATCATATTCTACCGAAAAAATTCAAAAATGTTAGTTAATTAAACTTTAAATTGGCTGACTACAAAATGAAGACGTTTGTCTTCCTAGAAAAAAAATTTCAAATTTGTGACCGTCAGTGACGGCAAAGGGGTTGGCCAAAAAAAATTACAAAATTGTTTTCTTTGGAGAAAAAAAATTTTTGTTTGTTTCCGTTCACGTAGAATGTCTCATATACAGAAATACACATTCAAATAAAATCCTGAATTTCAATTTAGCTTATATCTTGCTTATACTTAAGATACTTAAGAGATATTTCGTTAAAGATCTTAAAGCATCATGATATATCAAATAATTTATTAGGTGACTTTTTAATATGTTTTAAAGAAAGATTAATTGCTTAAGCACCGCTTTACAATATCGATTTCAGAAATACTACTACAATGCTTGTCTTTGACCAAAAGCCGAGATCCGAGAATTTTTTCACTATTTGTATTAGTTAGAAAAAACTAACATTTCAGTCAAAAAACATCCATAAACTCTTGCCATTTAGCGAAGAACCTTATTTTCACAAATGATAATATTTATCTAAAACCAACGCATAATATTTTTAAATGATTCTATTAGTAGTTGAAACAGAATGCAATCTTCTTCTCAGAAAAGCTTTCCATTCAGTATATAAGTTTCTTTTTAATAATGACAAAACTCAGATTAGTCTGGGAATAGCTAGTACGTTTCAATTGTTCCTAGTAAAACGAAGTAGTTGAAGATGGATTCCGACGTTATAATATCACATACAGATCTCCAAAACTTTTTTTTGTTCATAAACACTTTGCTTAGTTTTAGTTTAATTTTTATTTCTATTGCATTCCGTTGCAACAGAAAACAGTTCCATAAAAGCACACAATTATAATTTTTTAACTTTATTTGCAATTATGAAAACCAATTTTATTAAAAAATTATTTATTTAAAATTCATTTAAATTTATTGTAAATCAAAATTATGGTATTAGGAGTATGATTTGTTTATTCATCACCAATTTTACTTTTGGCAAAGGCTGGATAAAAAGTGATAATCCATTAAAACATAAAATTCAAACCAATGATTGCAAATTTCAAATTTCAAACATTTTACAAAATTGGTGAATTTATACAAAAGTTTAATTAATTAACTAATTGTCCGTCCTAATATTTCGCAAGTTGCAAAAAAATTTAAATTATATTAAATTATTCGAAAACAAAATAAAACGTGTTTTATATTGCTAGTTCTATGATTTAATTATTGACTTTTTTAATTTACGTATAAAATAACTAATTTGATGCAATAAATCAACTTATTCTTATCAAACCAGTCTCGATTATCTCATCATAATTAATCAAATTATAAATAACATGAAATATTTGAAAATGTAAATATATTCGGTGACGTTAATAAATAAACTTTAAATCAACATAAATTAAGCATACATAATTAAAACGGATAGCGGTTGAGGGGATTAGTTGACTAATCCTATACTATTCCAATATTCGTCCCTGTATGGAGTATTGTTATCAAGTTTGGGGCCCTGCATCTGTTTCCATCCTAGCTCTTTTGGACTCTGTTCAAAAGCGTGCTATACGAATTGTTGGTGATCAAAATTTAACATTAAATCTTGATTACCTACAACATCGTCGCTCTGTTTCTGATCTCGTTGTTTTTTTATAAATATCGTCACCAGCAGTGCTCGGATGAAATCAGGTCTATAATGCCTCAGCCATATGTTTTTCCCCGTTTAACTCGTCAATCGGTTTGTGCAAACAGTCAAACTGTCGAGATTACTCACTGTCATGGTAATAAAATGCAAAAGGGGTTTCTTTGTGCGTACATCGTACAAATGGAATGCTTTGCCCGGATCAATAGTCTCGAGTGATTTAAATCCACAAAGATTTAAAAAATGCGTCCACCAACACCTCAAGACGATGTTTTGGGACCTAGGTCTTAAAAGTTATCTATGTGTTCTTGTGACACATTTTGTAGTTCCTACTACACAACACTTTTTATTAAAAAAAAACTGCTGAAATTTGTTTTAATATTTTTTGTCTTTTTATACATAAATTGATGGAAAAGGTTATTATAAGATGCAAATTTCGTGTTTTATGATTGTCTATCCATAAAAATCTTTTGACGATTTTCAACAATGAATCAGATGCAAAATCTTATTTATTTTCATCAATTTATTTAAATTCCATAAAGAATTAAAATGAATGATATACAATACAATACATATGAAGATGTTACAAATTATTTATGAGAAAATTGAAGAACTTCTTAGAATTTAAAATGAGTTTTGGAGAAAAATCGCATGGAAAAAAGGAACTTTGACTAAAAGTATGTTTTTTAAAGTCATTTTAATATTAACTGTGTACGTCTTTGATTATAAAAGTTATTTGATTTTAGACAACAATTTCACGTCTCATTGCTCAAGTAAAACAAGAAATTTTTTTACTCAATTTTCGCTATTAAACATAAAATATTCAAATATTTTAATTTACAGACAAATTTTTACGATCAAACTTCAACGCAAAACGAAAAAGTTTACTTTTGCTTGTTTGTTCATTTTACCAATAGAAAAACAAAATTCATAAGAAGCTTTAGCTACTACTTATAACATTTAACAATTTGTTCTTATATTTGTTTTTAAGATTGAAAGCATTGAAACATTAATTTCTAGGGAAACAACAACCAACTTTTTCACATCTTTTGGATCTTTTGCAAAGAATCTTTAAGTAGAAAACGTAAGTTGCCGAATAACATTTTAAAAGATATTTGAATAATTTGGGGATGTAATTCAAGAAGGAAATGTGAGTTGCTTCCTAAACAACTAGAAAAAAGGTAGCAATTGAGATATCATTGTAAACACACAAATTAACTCATCTGTTATTTACGAAAACCGTAAGCCAAAATACTAATCAAGAATCAAACTGCCTTTGACACATATGTTGCAATTTCTAGCGATGTGATCTTCTGAGAACTCATTTTCTCCTTTTACACCATCATAGATAAATTTTAACTAATAAGGTTACATTAAGTTTTTAAATCAATATTTTGTGATCTATATTTTACAAATAAGGAAAACCTGCTAAGCCATGACAATTTTTTCTCTAAAATTAACCTTCACTTGTCTTGTTTTTCAAAGTGTTGATTAACACAAAGCTTAGGTAAGCCCCAACAAAAAAAAAATTCTATTACAAATAATAACAACCTTCATAACTTTTATTAATTTTGTTGGTACACAGAAAACAAAATTATTTCGAAATTATTTATTCATTATAATTCAATTAAGCAATAATTACGTAAGTCACTTGGAAAATAAAATGGAAAATATTTTACGGAAAGTTTTATTATGTTTTCTCATAACTTCCAAATGTATTAAAAATGACAAAAAACAAAACGACAAGACACTGAATTAATTCTAAAACAATCATGAAGAAACAATTAACTGGCAGCATGAAAATATTAAATTTAATTACCTAAAATTATAAAAATTTATGGTAGTTTGTCTTGTTGTCCCAAAATGATTTTTCTTTTATTTTGTGTTTTTCTTTTTACTGTTATTATTTTACAAGAAAATTAAACATTGCAGATGAATTAAAATACAATGAGGAAAAGTAGTTTGTGTTAATTATTTTCTTTAAGGAGAATATCGTTTGAAACATATATTTTAAAGTTATATTTTGTCTCAACTATTTAAAATGTACATTGTACAATGAGGAAAAGTAGTTTGTGTTAATTATTTTCTTTAAGGAGAATATCGTTTGAAACATATATTTTAAAGTTATATTTTGTCTCAACTATTTAAAATGTACATTGTAAATGTATATATTTTAAGTCATTCGTTTTTAGTCAGGCGGCTGCCGATAATTTCTACCAATAATCTGCTATTAGTGGCCTCAAATATAAACCTGCTTCAGATATTTAAAACAAAACACCTTTGACATAGCTTCATATATTCGAATATATTTTCTTTTTGGCGAGGCGACCATGTAGTCATAGCCTGACATGTATACTGCTAAGTCCATTATGCCATCCTTATATGCAAGAGCTGAAGACTTTTTTGAAAAAAGCCTTGAATGATCTGCTTTGCAGAAATCTTCCATCCTTAGATAGTTTGATCCTAACATGATGCTTTGGAGCCCTGAGAGAGCCAAACCTTCTCCCACAATGGGAGGGACTGTTTCATCCACTTCAAGACAAAAGCGGCATGTTGGATCATTCTCTACTCGAAGATGTACCATATGTTTGTTCACATGATGGTGACCTGTTAGTAGTCCCAACATTAGCCTGCAGTCTGACCGAGTCAGATTCAACAGGAATTTGGTGGTTTCCTGGCTCAACTCTGGAGTGAACATCTTGAAGACCTTGCAGCCTTCTGTACTCCTCTAGTGAGAGTTACTGGAGCGAAAAAGAACTTGTTCGACTAGCGATCTTATCCTACATTTCGATATACCAATTGATGGTTCAGGGATTATGAGCCTCCCTGCGGAACTCTTTGTTAAATTATTAGCTTTTTCATTCCCGAGATTCCTACTATGCCCTGCATTCCGTCTGGACCTGGAGATTTGTATGGCTCAAAGGTGCCAATAGCGCAAGATAGAGCCTCGAGCGATACAACTCTTTTTTCCATTATCCAGTTCATTCGGTTTGGTTTTTTCCTATTTTCCGCGGCTGTCCCCTGAGGAATCTCCCTAAGCACACAGCCAGGAAAATGGTGTTGAAACAGTGCTGTATAAGTTTCTTCATTTGAAGAAGTGTGAGTACCATTGGATAATTTAATATTATCCAGTCTCGCTAAAGGATCCTTTTTCAAGACCCTCATTAGCGCAGCACCTTCTGTGATAGTCTCAATCGAATCACAGTACTTTTCAAGAGACCTCTTCTTTGATTTATGAATAAGCCTTTTGAAAAGCTTCCTTGCTTCACTGTACAGAGGCCAATCCGTTTCATTACGAGTTTTCAATGCTTTGTTCAGAAGTTTCTTGGATCTTCTTCTGAGTTTATCATGGTTTTTGTTCCACCAAACTGACTTGTGTGCACTTCGTTGCCTCGTTTTGGGACACGTTCATTAGCGGATCAATGACCTGTTCAATAGCCTGGACTTTGGAAATGCTTTCACTAGCCCGTTCCTCCTGTACAATGCTCCTGAAGCACACCCAATTAGTTTGTCTTGGATTCCGGTAGACGCGATCCTCAGCTGGGATCGCTTTTATAAGAAAGTCTATATATCTGTGATCGCTCATGCATTGATATATCCGTAGACACTCCCCAGCTCCTGATGTCTTCTAAAAGAGATCTGGAGCAAAGAGTGATGTCTATGGTTACTTACCGTTGGGAGTTAACAAAAGTGTGTTCTCTTCCGGAATTTAGAATTTCCAAATTAGTAGTAGCAAAGTACTCTAAGAGAGACTGACCTCTGCTGTTATTACTTGTACTTCGTACTTGGTACTTGTACTTCGTACTTGGAGTCGTACGGAAGATAGGCAGACACAATGAGTATCCGTTTTTTTCCGTAGCTGTTCTATAACTGAGTATTCCTAAGGTTAAATCAACTGAGGATAACTCAGCCAGAAGATGCATATCAAGACTTTGGTGTGATGCTATGCAGATGCAGGTTTTGTCAGGACCCCCTTTATACAGAATGTCCCAGCCCTTCAATGAAAGACCAGCTACTCTATTTTTAATAATGTAGGACTCTTGAATTATTAATATTTTTGCATGCAAGTTTTTAGCAAGTGAAGCCATGAGATTATATGACCCACTTATGCTATGCTGCAGATTGATTTGTCGAAACTCAAGCTTATCCACTGCCATCTTAACAGTGATATTCGCTTATATCTTCAAGCGCGATCCAATAAACTTAACATCTATGATCTACTGAATCGCACATGAAGAAAAGTTGCACTTTCCGATTAGATATTGCTTTCGCACTATCTTCATCGAAAAGAATGTACAGGAGGTTTCCTTTGACAGACGTTTTATCCTTAGCCAATTTCTTCAGATCGGTTCCCCATTTGAAGTTGTCCAAGCCATTTTGAGGTCCGAGACCACCCAATAAAGTCGTCTTAGATTGTCTAAGATCGGGAATCCAGACTTTGGCCAGGTGCGTCTTAGGGAGATCACACAACTTCATTGCTGAAAGCCTTGCTCCTTACAATAGAATGCAACTTGGAATTTCCTTCACCAACCAGTTCAATGAAAAGTCGTTTGAACATCGGAAATAAAGTTTTCCTTCTTTCATCTATCAAAGGTTGGCAGGGTTCCTGTTTGTTTCAGTTTATCTTCAAACAGGCGTTGCTGGATCAAATTGCTTTGTTCCTGGCTAATAATTCCATTGTTAGATTCAACAATTCTAACTAGCCTTCTCTTGGCTGCACTAGCATAGATTGATGCAACCTTTGTTGTAGCTGTCGTTGTCGTCGAATTCTTTGAGACATTAAAACTTGAAGTCTTTCCGTTTTTGTGCTTCAAGACCTTAAGGTGAGTCGTGTCGTCATCCTCTTGTATAGGGTTTGGACTGCCTTCATAGGTAGCCCTATTATGACCCATACAAAGGCTCGTTTTGTGACGCGGGACCGAGGTGATCGGTAGAAGAATCTTTTCGATCATCTCAGCCCTCTTGTCCAAGGGAGGTGTTGTTGCAGAGGGACAGCTAGATGTAGCGGCTTGATTTCTGTTTGCAGTGAGAAGTCAGCCTTAGCTTTCTTCTTTTTTCTCCTCACTGAACCATAAACGTTTTTCCTCTTCCTCTTTCTTCCAACTGTCACAGTGTTCTCGGCAGCCTGAGTTGGGAGCCGTGAGTTGTGCGCCGTTAGCGACAGACGAACATCACCATCAGCCAATCGATCACCTCGGCACGTTTGCCACACCACTGGATTAAGTGAGAGTGTATGGTTCGGGGTCCCTATTTGATATTCGGGATCTACACTGTACCTGTACGCGATCATATTTGTTAGTAAACAATAATTTCGGAACAGGGGTTACGCTATTGTATTTTTTGGAATATTTTTGAAATTTTGAAGAAAGTTTGTATTTTTGATTTTGTTATAACTCTTGCGATATTTTTAGAATTTTGGAAAAAGTTTTTTTAAATTTCCAATTTTTGATTTGGAAGAAGTTTCAATTTTTGATTTTGTAATATTTTTCGACTTTTGAAAAAAGTTTGTATTTTTGATTTTGTTATAATTTTTGAAATTTTTTTGGAATTTAAAAAAAAGTTTGTACTCTTGATTTTGCAATATTTTTAGAATTTTGATAAATTTTTCAATTTTTGATTTTGTAAGAATTTTCGAAATATTTTAAGAATTTTGAAAAAGTTTCAATTTTTGATTTTTTTATAATTTTTTGAATATTTTTGGCATTTTGAAAAAGTTTGTATTTTTGATTTTGTTATAATTTTTGAAATATTTTTAGAATTTTTTTAAAAAGTTTAAATTTTTAAATTTGTAAAATTAAGAAATTTTGCAATAATTTTAGACTTTTGCAAAAAGTTTCAATTTTTGATTTTGTAAAAATTTTCTGAATATATTTAGAATTTTGAAAAAGTTTAAATCTTTAATTTTATTATAATTTTTGGAATTTTGAAAAAAGTTTGTTCTTTTGATTTTGTTATAATTTTTAGAATATTTTTAGAATTTTGAAAAAAGTTTCAATTTTGATTTTGTAATAGTTTTTGGAATATTTTTAGAAATTTAAAAAAGAATTTAAATTTTTGATTTTATTTTAATTTTTAGAATATTTTTGGAATTTTGAGAGAAATATTAATTTTTGATTTTGTAATATTTTCTCGAAACGCTAAATGGAGAGGTTTTTGAGTAGTTTTCTGAGTGTATCATCTTTTCATTAAGTTATATTAAGTTATGATCTGTTATAATTTTGCGGCAACGTATTAATATTTCGTGTTTGTTTTGCAATAAATTTCTAAACAGAGATAAAAATTACTTGTCCTTTATTTAACCAAGAGTTTTATGTTTGATATACATCGCTGCCCAAAACTAAAAACAATGTCCTCATAAAAGTGTTTTGCCGAAAACTACAACAAAATCTTTAAACCAGTCCAAAGTCTTGATATCTTAGAGCTGTGAAATTTCAGCCCCTTCATATTTTGGTATTAATATTTGGCTTGATGTAATTTTTAAAACAATGCTAAATGTTCTTCAGTCAACCTGGCTCGCTTCGCTTCATTTGTGAAAAAATGTGTTCACATATATAGGTGCTACCAAACATGGTTAATATGCGTATAACAAACTGTCGAGTTCTTGGGAAACGGTTTGCAGATAAATAATCGTAAAACTCTGGAATACCAATTTCCTTATATTTTATGTTTTAATAGCGTGTCGCATCATAGTGCTATAACTCCTCGCGCAGAAATTTATTAGGGTTGAAATATGACCCAGATAAGGATTGTCCTAGCTTGATGGGGCCCTGATCATGAGTGTAAAGCTTTTTCCCAATTGGACTCTGATTAAAATATTCGGATCAGGGCCTGATCAAGTTCGTCATATAAAACTAAATAGGGCAAACCCTAGTAAGGTATTTTGTATCAGATTGTCCAACCAGGGGTGAAATAGGAAAAACCACATCAGGGACGGATATATTAAAATAAGGTCAACCCTAAAAGGGTATTCTAATTCAGGCCCGGAAGAGGCCCATATCAGATTACCGTAATAGGGCTTGTCATTTCCGGCCCTGATCACGCCCTGATTGTATTCAGGCTTTCAATATTTGCGTCAATATTTTCAATGTCAACAGACATCGGAGAGAAAAATATATTGAAAAGAAACTCACTACTTTGAAAATCTGAAAACCTCTATTCAAAATCGTCTGCCAACATTTTCAGTTGTTTGTCATATTTTTCAAATTTTAATTCTGGATCTTTAAGCAAAACAGTTTAACAGCTAGAAAAATTGCATAAATTTTCTCTTTTCAATTGTATTTTTCATAAGGGTATCTTTTGTTTGAATGAATTTATTTGGTCATACAACGAGGCTATAAACCTGTTTTTACACTGAACAATAATATTGAGTTGACTGAGATGGCCAGTAATGTCAACTGAGAAAGTCAAATTTGGTATTCAATCAACTTTTTTAGTTCAGAGCAGTCATAATATTCCCTGGTCCCTCACTGATTTCATTTGATGATTACCACATCTTTTATACTTCGTGAGTATACTCTGCCATTTTTCAATTTGGCTGCTTTCTCGTTCGGCAATCTCCGAAAAATGATGATTTTTTTAACTATTGCGGTTTTAACTATGGTGGGTGGGTGGAAATTTGTTTTAGAATACAACAAAAATTTGTCTGCTGTTGTCGAGTCCGACAACCCAAACATGCCAAAATGTCAACTGTTGGACTCAACAATAGCAGACACATGTTTGTCGGACAAGGTCACCCTCTTGTTCCAAAACAAATTTCCACACCCAAAGTTAAAAAAAAATTGTGGTAGCAAATTTACAAGATCCCAGTAATCAGCATGTTTCGGAGTCGAAGAAAAATCAGTTGAATCGAAGTAAATGGCAGAACAAAAGTTTGCGAACTCGACAAGGACAGGCGCCTCACGAAGCATAAAATATGTGGTAGTAATTAAATGAAATCGGCGAGACTATAATCTTTAATTACGTCCAACGGTTTTAAAAATCTTCTTAAAACTTAAGATTCGAAGGGCAACACACTTCGGTATAGTATGGTAAATCTTCGTAATCACATTCCACATCTTTTAGCAATTTTAGCTTTACCATTAACGCTCGACGGTTTAACCACGTGCTCGAATACGTTTAACGATTTTAGCAGTTTTTTTCAATACATTGTAAATTTTAATTACTTTTGAACTTAAGACCAGTAAGGTGGGTAATGCAATGGGAGTTTTGAAAAGATCTATTATGTATGGGTTTTAATATAATCTTTTATTCTGCCGACAGCACCACGTATAGCTGCTTTCATAAAACGGGTTGTTGCCAAAAGGGAAAGTTGACAAATACACCAGGCAATGCATTGGAAGATCATATTTTTTAATAGCCATTATAAGTACATTTTGTACTTTGGGATTATTTTTGATACATCCATTTATTTATGAATTTTTTAAATTGTTAACCGTGTGGAAAAGTGTTGAGGGTCACAATAATTTATGCAGCAGGCAACAAGAGGCACGCGGACTGTGAGTTTGACATCATACACAAAATACTATTATTAAATAACATTTAAATCTTTATTTACAGAAACCAATTTTACTTATATTTACACAATTTTATATGCACGATACAGCGTTTTGTTTACAATTAATTTTCACTTAACATCATCGCATTCTAAAATCGAACTAATTTAACTTTACACCGTCGCAGTCTAATATCAACTATCTCCTCTATACAAAAGGGAATTCTGCGCTGGCATATATGCACTAACAATTGAAACACAAATAAAAATCGATTTCTTGATGTATTGCAATAAAATCGATATCGTTAATTTAAATAATTGTGATTTATATAACTGTATTTTTTAAGACCGATTTGGGTAAATTATGATTGCCTGGCTTATGTATATGTGAATCAGATACATAATTTGGTTTCATTATAATACAAATAAGTTCAATTGCATTTTGCCACTCGTCAAATTACGTTTAGCTATAGTTGCATTTAAACTTTATAAAAGTGTTAAATATAATATTAAGTAATAAATAACTTTTGATAATATTTCTGAAATTTTTTAGTTTTGTTTACTATATTAAATAATAAATAAATATACCGGTAAACATAATAATTCATTATATATAATTCTGCTTAATTTCTCGTAAATTTTAGGAAAATCCAATCTTTACTTCATTATACGTTATCATTTTTGATATATTTTATTTCATGCTTTGACCTTTGTTCTTAAAAACGAATGTGACCTTGTTTTTAACCGACTTCAAAAGGTACTGTGCTTTACTTGGGTTTTTTTTAATTTTGAAATGTTATATATCGAAAATTGAGGTTGAATACAATTGTTTTGTATTACATTGCGTTTATGCAAAATCGTAACAAAATTATTAAACTTAACAAGGCATCTTAAGATTCATCAGTCATTTGTTACCTACCGAAAATTCTTGCAGAAAAATTATATAGGAACTTACATGATCATGATCATTTGTTGTAGAGAATTGGGATAAGACGTTTTCAAGATCATACACGATCAAACGAGATTCTTTAATGAAAGTTTACAAGATCATACAAGATTCTTGAATTAATTATTCAGGAAATTGTTTTGTCCTATATGATTCTTGCTAGGATCATGTGAACTATGTAAACATCTAATGCGAGTTCTTTCAAGGGTCAGGCATGTTTCTCGGAAGATCCTATACAACACTTGCAAGAGACTTGTATTTTCACATAGGATCTTTAATAGTTCACGTAAGATCCTAAGAAAAATTCCTACAAGAATTTTTGCCAGGGTATCTTTGTTCGTTTCTCTTTCGTTTATGAAAAACCAATTCGAATATTATGTTCACTAATTCCTAAAACAAACAAAATAAATAATCTATTTCCCAAGGCATCAATTGAGTAAAATTATTGTGCTTTTCTAGAAATCGAATTGATTGTTTTTTGATTATTCATTTCCCATCGATTTATAAATATTAAATCAACACCAGAAGTTGAAATGGATACACATATCGAAATTTAATACATAATCAATGAAACATCATTTTTTTCACACAATGAAAATGCTTACATAATCATTGGTTTCATTCGGATAAGCAGAATCATGAAAAGTTTATGAATGGAAATAAATATCCTTGGAAAGAAACAACAAAACATAAATTTTGTAGTTGTTTTTTTTAGCAGAAAAAGCGAATAACTTTTGATCCTTATACAACATTAAAACCTTATACAACAAATTTTTGATTATATTATAATTTCTTTGAAATATAAAGTTAAAAATTTGAAATCAAAAATCATTCAACGATACAATTTGATCTAAATGAGCTTAATTTTCAAGAAATGATCATCGAAATAGTAGATTGTATTACTAGTGCGAATGCGTTTTCCAAACAAAGGTTAGGTTGCCGCACGACCGCAGGGAGTGCGGCCAATAACTCGCGTTTGGCAAACGCATTTGCACTAGTAATACACACTATTTTTTGTAACAAGTGCATAAAATTTATAAATATTTATTTAATTGTTCATTTAATCATTTATTTAACAAAGTTATAAACAAATTTAAGATTTTTAAATAATTAAAGTGCGCCATCTTCGTTGTAATAGTTGTAAGTTATACTAACATAAGAATCCAACTAAAACAACACATAGTAATCCAACTGAACTGTCAAAATTGTGAACTTTGAAACCAAAATGAATTGTTTTTTCTTGCAATTCAAATGATGCAATGTGTTTAAGTTGTTTTTGCTATATGGTAAGTTATTTAAATTATTATTTTGATATTTTAGTACTATAAAAATATTATATATAGATAGATATATGGATAGATTTAACTACAAATCTCACATGCAGGTGGCGATACGGTCCAGGCTTACAAAATATTTTGTGGTCATGTGTGCGGAAAAGCAGTTTTTTCTTTTATTCTATTGTAGTACAAAATTGAATATTTTTTACGCATGTGTTACAAAAATAAATTTTTTGTAACACGTGCACAAAAAATATTCATTTTTGTACTAGAATAACATAAAAGAAAAATCTAATTTTCCGCACATATAACTACAAATTATTTTGTATGCCTGGCACGCACGCCGCCTACATGTGAGATTTTTAGTTAAATATATTATTTTTATAGTAATAAAATATCAAAGAGCAATTTCACGAAGATTCAACAACGTTTTGACTTGACCCCTTTTAATTTTGATTATTTTTTGTTTATAGATAGTCTTTGATAAATAAAAAATAAAAGTTCTCTTAGAATTTTTTTTTTCGACCAGGGGTTCACACAGGGTGCCCCTCAATTTTTGTTATTTTGCACTCACATCTGTAAAATGCA
Source organism: Diogma glabrata (assembly GCA_963693315.1). Taxonomy (NCBI): domain Eukaryota; kingdom Metazoa; phylum Arthropoda; class Insecta; order Diptera; family Cylindrotomidae; genus Diogma; species Diogma glabrata. The sequence goes on from OY856188.1 coordinate 200,957,549, forward strand.
CTCACATCATAAAATAACAAAAATTGAGGGGCACCCTGTGAAGACCCCTGGTCGAAAAAAAAATTCTAAGAAGAACTTGTATTTTTTATTTATCAAAGACTATCTATAAACAAAAAATAATCAAAATTAAAAAGGGTCAAGTCAAAACGTTGTTGAGAATCTTCGTGAAATTGCTCCAAAATAATACTTTAAATAACTTACCATATAGTAAAAATAACTTAAAAACAACCCAAAATCATTTGAATTGCAAGAAAAAAACAATTATTTTGCATTATCAAAAAAACCAGTTGCCAAAATTGCAATGTTTTTAAAAAAATCCAAATGGATTGCTATGTTTATTTTTATTAAATTTTAACAGTTTAGTACAATTTAGAAACGAGCTAGTATAATTTACAACTGTTACAACGAAGATAGCGCGTGACTTTGTTAAATAAATGATTTAATTAACAATTAAATAAATATTGATAAATTTTATGCATTTGTTACAAAAAATAGTGTGTATTACTAGTGTGATTGCGTTTTCCAAATAAAAGCTATTTTGTAGCACGACCGCCGGGAGTGCTGCAATAACTCGCGTTTGGAAAACGGAATCGCACAAGTAATACAATCTACTATTATTAATTTAATATATAAATTCAGTAAAGCAAGGAAATAATTTGGCCACAACAATAAACAATTATTTTGTTAAATTAAATTTAATTGCTTATATTGTTTTAGAGCTAATTGCAACATGGATTCAACATCGATTTAATTGAAATATAATGAAAATTGCTGTTAGCTGAGCTGTGTGCTTCAAATATTCACAAACAATTGAAATATTATATTTAGACATATTTATCTAGGTTCTTTTTTAATCCTTATTATATCCTATTTTCTATACAAAAAAAACAAAAATGAGTTTTTATTCGGGATTACGGTTAAGCTGAATTTTAAATACAAATTGTTGTTTTAGTTTCAATTCTAGTGCACGATAATCGTTTGATTCAAAATTAATGTTTTTATAGACAATGTTTAATAAAGTTCGCTTCTTCGTTCGTAAATTTTTGAATTAACTAAACCCAAATTTTATCCCACCCATATTGTTTTAGCAAAAAAAAAAAATGATAACTCAAAAGACCCAATTTGCTTGTCCGTTTT
>OY856188.1:200963685-201008901 GCA_963693315.1 Diogma glabrata
AAAAAACAAAAGTTTTAATTCCGAAATTCCGAGAGTGATGAAACTCTGGGCTCGAATCACAATGGCAACTTTCTTGGAGCTCTTGAACTTAAATTAATAAACTCCCGGTATAGTTATCGACGGAGGAGCAAGCGAAATTTGCTTAATTGCTAAATAAAAAAGTGGTAAATATGTGCTATTCCTGTGGATCAAAACGAACATTCTAATTTTGAAAAGGAAATTAAAGATTCGGTGCGAGATTTGTAAAATTCGGTTACGATTATTTCATATCATTGATATATTAACATTTTTTTAAAAGATACTTAACATAGACTTGATAAAATAGGCTGAGGAACTTTATCAAATTTTAAAATCAGTCGCAAATATATATTTTAAATTTAAATAAAATAATATTGCTTCCAAATTCAAAAAATTGTTGTTTTCGATAGATTTTTTGTTAAAGGTATATTCAATATTGTTACACCTTACCAGCCAATATTTTTATAGGAACGATATCAAAAGCGTAATCTGTAATTTGCAATCGCCAGAAACTCAATTGCTTTATTTAATCAAATTGTTTCCCTGTTTTCCAGTTTTTTCAAGTTGAGCTAGGAGAAAAAAAATCGGAAATACGTTGGTCGCAGAGTTTTTATCATAATTCAAAGTTCTGAGGTTAGCCAATTAAGACAACCATGCCATTAGATTGAGAGATAAACTACTCTTAGGCATCTTGGGACAACTATTTGAGTGGCTACTGAGAATATTCAAGAAATCTTGAGAATCTTAACCGTGATCCTTAAGAATCGCCACAAAATCTTGAGAATCTTTCCGAATATTTAGAACTTTCAAGGAATCTTGAAAATATTTGGACGTACAAACTATCCTCAGATAATCTAGCGAATGATGGGAATCTTGAAAATCTTTAGAGAACCTTTATTAATCTTACAATATTTAGGACACCTATTTTCTTTGGAGTTTAGTCACTTATATTACATATTTTCATTTAAAAACGAATATTCGTAGTATAAAACATATTTAAAACAAAAAAAAACACAAAAAAAACTGTTTTAAACAATAAAAAACGCGTTTTAAACAAAAAAAAACAGTTTTTTTTGTTTTTTAAAAAAAAAAAGTGTTTATAACCAACGCTGCCTACGCTGCAGGGAAAACCGCTGGAGGGATTTCAAAAATTTTTTTTCTAAAAATAGGTATACTCAAGGGACAGGTCTGAAAGGACGCTGTGTTCGATAACTGTACCGGAAGTTTGTCAAAAAAATAACTATGTGTGTCAAAAATAGCAAATATTCATATTTTTGGCTTAAAAAACGTTCATTTTAAGTGATTACGACTTATAACATTAAGTTTGGAGAAATCTTGATGGTCGGGATTGGTATGTGAGATCAAAAACTAGATTATTGCATTATAAGTTTGTCAAAAAAATGTTGTCAAGTGTGTCAAAAGAATGATTTTTATTTATTTTTTTACCCAATTTTTTGGAAAAAAATAAAATATTAATTGTTTGTTTGAAATGAAATTTTATTATTATTATAGAAAATTATGACATTATAAATTTGTCAAAAAAATGTTGTCAAGTGTGTCAAAAGAAAGATTTTATTTATTTTTTACCCAATTTTTGGAAAAAAATTAAATTGTTTGTTTGAAATGAAATTTTATTATTATTATTGAGAATTATGGCATTATAAGTTTGTCAAAAAAATGTTGTCAAGTGTGTCAAAAGAAAGATTTTTATTTATTTTTTTACCCATTTTTTTGGAAAAAAATTAAATTGTTTGTTTGAAATGAAATTTTATTATTATTATTGAGAATTATGGCATTATAAGTTTGTCAAAAAAATATTGTCAAGTGTGTCAAAAGAAAGATTTTTATTTATTTTATTACCCAATTTTTTAGAAAAAAATAAAATTGTTTGTTTGAAATGAAATTTTATTATTATTATAGAGAATTATGGCGTTATAAGTTTGTCAAAAAAATAATGTCAAGTGTGTCAAAAAATGATTTCATTTATTTTTTTAGCCAATTTTTGGAAAAAAAATGTAGCATGTAGCATAATGTAGCATGAAAACATATATTTACGTCATTACGTAATTGAAAATGAAATTGCACATGGAAATTTTTGAATTTGTTATAGTTTTTGAAATATTTTTGGAATTTTGAAAAAGTTTGTATTTTTGATTTTGTAATAATTTTTGCAAAATTTTTAGAATTTTGGAAAAAGTTTTAATTTTTGATTTTGTAAAAATTTTTGGAATAATTTTAGAATTTTGAAAAATTTTTAATTTTTGATATTATTATAATTTTTGGAATTTTGAAAAAAAATTCAATTTTCGATTTTGTAATAACTTTTGCAATATTTTTAGAATTTTGGAAAAAGTTTGAATTTTTAAGAATTTTTGGAATATTATCGGAATTTAGAAAAAGTTTAAATATTTGATTTCATTCTAATTTTTGGAATATTTTTGGAATTTTGAAAAAGTTTGATTTTATTTAATTTAACAATATTTTTGGAATTTTGATTATAATTTTCCGGCAACGTATTGATGTTTCGTGTTAGTTTTGTAATAAATTTTTAAACAGAGATAAAAAATACTTGTACTTTAACAAAGAGTTATGTTTGATATACATCGCTGCCCAAAACTAAAAACCATGTTCTTGTTAAAGTTTTTTGCCAAAAACTATATCAAAATCCTTTACCCAGACCGAATATCCTTCACCTCTGATATCTCAGAGCTTAAGATTTCAGCCCCTCCATGTTTTTGCATCTAAAATAAAGTCATTTCGATATTCAACTGCGTATCGAAATGGCCTTCATTACGATACGCAAAGTTTTGTCTTTCAAGGTTGGTCACATTGGTCATACAAACGTCAGTGAACATTAAAACGAATAATTATGTAAATAAAATTAATAAGAATATCTAAATTAGTGTTAAATATTTTAATTAATTAAAATAATTAGTAATAATAACAAAATTTCAAACTGACTATTTTTTAATAAAATCCGCATTTTTTAAAATTTCAAGACAAAAAATGCAAAATAGAAAAAATATTATAAAAAACTCGTCTCATAAGACGTTTTATCGCACTTATTCTTTAGAAAACTCCCTCCTGCGCGGGTCGTTTTCTAAACAGATTGCGTGCGATAAAATCGTCGATTATGAAACTAGTTTCTCAATATACTATTTTGTATTTTAAAAGGACAGAATTAAATGGATTTGAACGTTTCAGGACTGAAGTTAATAGATCATGAGTTTGTTCATAATTTTTCAAGGATTTTGTAAGAATCGATTCATTTTCGGCTGATAAAAAATACTTTTATAAAATGATTGTACATTTAAAGAAATAACTTATGCAAATTTTATTAATTTAAAGAGGGTCATAAATTATTAATTCTGTACATTAATAATTTAATATTTTCTTCCCCAATATCTTTCAATTTATGTATTATACAAGATGAAAATGAAGTTAAGTGACAAGCACTATTAGTTATTACTCCAACATCACACTTTTCCATTTTTAAAAAAAGTTGTAAAAATTTATTTATTTATTATATTGATTTTGAATCCAAAAAAGTAATATATTTGATAAAATAAATTAAAACTTAATTAAAACTTAAAAAAATAAAAACTTGTATACCAAGCATATTTGTTATCAGCCGCAAATGAATCGATTCTTACAAAATCTTTGAAGAATTATGAACAAACTCATGATCTATTAAATTCATTATTAAATCCATTTAATTCTGTCCCTTTTAAATACAAAAAAAATAAAAAATAGCCCAAACAAAGATAAAATGTTATGATAAAAATATCTTGAAAATATTGAATTTAAAAAAATCATATTTCTTATCTGAAACAAATATTAAGCTCAAACATTCAGGATATTTTAGGATCATGATGAAGCAGTTTTTTTTTGAAAATTTGGTGTAATTTGATGTTCACAGAAAAAAGTTGTAGAGGTGTAAAAATGCGTTTTTTTTAAGAATAATGAATATGTCTTAATACTTCTATCTCTAGAAATATTTAACTTTGAGTGTTGAAATTAATAAATTTGAAAATTCTATAAAAAATACAAAAAAAATGAGCTAGAGTAAAAGCATTTTGGTTAAAATCTATGGTTTTGTTGGCATTTTTAAAACTGGACTTTTTTGACAAAAAAACTACTGTACATTTTGATGTTGCGTTTGGTCAATTTTTAATATTAGATTTTTAGTTTCCGTGATATTGAAGTTTAATAAAAACCAAGAAAATAAGACTAATTACGATAAAATCGAATAAACACATACGGAGTAATTATTTTTTAAAAAATAGCTTAATTTTAAATAATTTTATTAATTCAAAAAATCATAACTCGTTAAGGGGGGTCAGGGAGAGGCAAAATTTTGGGAAACATTATTTTTTATAGAGGTCTTTAAGAAAAAAAATTAGCGTCCAAATCAGTGACATGAGTGCGCACCCATTTTTAAAAAAAATTTAAACAAGCTTCAATATTCCTAACTAGAATATTCTTTCAACAGCTTCAGAACTCCAACGGTTTCTTGTAGAAATTTCCAGTTCACAACGTTCAAAATAATACACAAAATATTTCTACTCAATAACACTTATAACTTTATTTACAAAAACTAATTTTAAATATCACTTTTATAATTATAACTTCACTATCGCAGGTTTAAAATAACACAAATTCTTAATCTACAACAGACAATTTTTTATATACTGTTTTGCTTAATTTCTAGAAAATTCTAGGTCACTTTTTAGAAACCTTGAGAAAATAGTAGAATATTCGATTATTTTACGTTACGTTCATTTAATTCATAAAATCATTTATTTATGTTGACCTTAATTCTAAGAATATGTACAACAACAACAACACTATTCATTTCATGCATTTGTTGTTGCGTTTTGTTGTGATTTGATTTTCTTGGAAGTGACCGTAATCGTCTAGATTTTTCTGTAATCGTAACAATATAAATAAGATTTGTTTTTTAAGTTCTAATATTTTTCTTCCTTTTTTATCATTATATTTATACTATTATATTTTGGTGTTGAATTTAAATTGTAATTTAAAATAAAAAAATTAAAAAAAATATTATGCAAATAAGTATTCTAGTGTTTAAATTAAGTGGTTTAATTAATTAATTAATTAATTTATTATATTTTTTTCTTTAAAAAAAAGTATTTTAATAGTTCGTTTTTATCTTTTTCAAGATGTTTGTCTTTGGCTTTTAGTTTATTAAGGTTTAAGAGCGTGAAATTTGGATTAAAGCTTTATATAAAGAACCCTATCATGTAGGACCAAATTTTAAAAAATCATTACTTGAGAACGAAAAATATCCCTATTTTTATACTTGGAAACTAAAAAGCTAATATATGGAAGTTTTTTTTTTTAATTTTAATGGGCAAAATTTCAGATCAGGCTATGTCAAATGTCAATTTTTCTGACCATTTTCCTATTTTCTCATAGATGTTCTATGAAAACATGCTCAGATAAATATTTTCCCTGAAACTTTCTGCATACAAACGCGCCTACTGCCGTCAAAATCGGTTCAGCCGTATTCGTATGGCCGACAAAACATTTAGAAATTATAAGCACATTAAAACAGGTATGCGCGCTAAAGTACACATGATCTATATCATTTTTAAAAATTTACTAAACTTTGTTGTCCTTGATATAGATGAAAATGACTAAGCTCAAAAATGAAATCTTTTGTTGTAGATACAACATAAATCTATCCAAAACTTAAAAAGCAAATTGTGTAAGTTCAGAGGTTGAGACACTGGGGCTATTAAAATGCAAACGGCCATGCCTTCCTCATTTTAGATAAACTTTTCAACTATAACCTCAATGATTTTCAGCGTTCCAACCCAAGAGGTTTCAATGCAATTAGCATTATACTAACCTAATGCACGCCACTCTCACGTAGTTCAAAATAAGTTTTTTGTATCGGTTTTCGACTTATTTTTAAAAATGTGAAAATTTGTTTCTGTCCCACCCTTTATATTCGAACATTACAGAAGCGAAAAATTGAAAAAATTCATGGTTATAGATAATGTTGCAAGGATTGAACGAAAACTATAGCGGTTAGCTCATTATTTCAAATGTTCCTTAAAAGGGGCTGAGAGAAGAAATTTCGAAAAAAAATTATTTTTGACCTTGACAAGTATCATATAAAAGGTGATTTTGTTTCAAGTCTAAAACTGTTTTTTCGTAATTTTTAAAGTCACCATTTTCGATTTAAAATCGTGTTTTTGTGAAGAATTATTCACGTAGAATTTTGAATTCTTTCATGAGGATCAATTTTGTTACTTTTCAGAAATGCATGATTTAGTACGTAATTCAATCTAACGAAATTTAGAAAATATTTTATAATATTAAGGTTCTGAAATATTCTTAAATAGATTATGGCTAGTCAGATGAACTCGGCTTAAAAAAACACCATTTGGGAGGACCATTTAGTTATCTTCATGGTCCAAGAATTACAACCGTTTGTTATCGGTACACGCATTCCATTAGATCTCAATGATTTCGCTAAAAACTGTATTTATGTTTGACTAATAAATGAATTTAATAAAAAATTTTGCCACCATAAACAGTCATGGATAAAACTCAACTCAACGAAAAACTATATTAGCAAATACTGTTTTTTCATATTATTATATGCACGGAACCCTCGGCGAGCGAGTTATATTCGCACTTGACCCGACTTTTTAATTTTTTTTCGCAAAAATTTAAAAACAAATTAAAACAAAGCTGAGTCATTATTGTTTTGAATTAAGGAATATATTCCTCGGAAATTTGGAATATTTGGAAGTGGTTTAGTTGAAATAAATATATGTGTATTGATTACACATTTACAAAAGTTTTCCTAAATTGATTCATATTAATTTCCTAAATTGACCCATATTAAACAAAACTGTTTCAAAATTGCATTGATAAAGTAGTTTCCGTTTATGTATTTAGTTTGGTTGGTTTGATAGTTTTTTTTGGATCATTCTGTTTCTACTTAAATCTAGCGGACATACCTGCCGCTTGGACTTTTATAATATCTATTTTCTCAACTTTACATGGGTAAAGAGGTTAACCTATCCTTAAGCCAAATTTATTTGTTATCTTATGAAACTTAATACTTCAGTTTTGAAAAACGTTATGAATTCGATTTATAGAATACTGTAATATTTTTAAAGACGAATCTTCGAAGTGTTTCATTTCCGGTTTTTCTTCAAACGAAATTGAAAGTTGTAAGAACATGTTAGCAGCCAAAATAAACTCCATTGTTTTGGATATATTTTTGGAAATTATATTAAGGAGAGAAATGCAATGAATTAAATTTTATAAAATTAAAAGGTTTGGTAATAAACGATTAAAATTTCGTTTAAACATATGTTCACCTGACTGGGAATCTAGCATCGATTCTCATCTTGCCTGCTCTCAATCACTATATTTTGTTTGTTGTCATGGAATCTAGGTGTTAAAAGGTATCTATGTGTTGTTTTGAGTCGTGTCTTTAATTTACTGTTCTGCACTTTATTTTTAACTAGCTATTCATCCTCACTATAAAGCGGTACAATAATCTCTAGAAATATTACAAATAATATGTTTTCATATACTTGTCAAAACTTTCTGTACCCTCTGTGCTTATTATATCGGTGATCTGTCTGTTTGTCTTTTTGTTATATTTTTCTGGCTATCTATTCTGTCATAAAACTTCTTTACCTTAATACTAAAGCACATAACTAAAATTGTTATCGTGCCAATCGACAGTGATTAAAGCAACACTTACAACTCTTTTGATTGATGAAAACCAATTCATTGCCTTTAACCTTGAAAAGAAGTTTGTTTCATAAATCCAATCCTTTACAAATATTAATATTTATTCAATAAAATCTTCTATTTTCATACAATATCATAAAAACATCATCCAAAATAATTCTTTGAATATAAATTTTGACCCACAAAAACAAAATGAATATTAGTTTTTCCAAAACAAAATATAAATCGATTAAACTAATATTGATGTAATAATCCATTAAACAATAAATTGTGTAAACAAAAACTGTTTTCCCTTATATCCAATTCATCAAAATATGAAATCATTTTCACTTTCAATCACTTTTCGATATTGACATGTAACGTTTCAATTTCAATCGATTTCTAGTTGAATTATTATATCAAAACACACCTTTCAACTGTAACAGAATTAATTCATTATTGTTGAGAAGATGGTTTAAAACGGATTAGGATTATGGTAATAGAAATTTACTTAGGATACATGATTCAATTATTTTGAAATTATCCAATTCATCACATTATCCTCTTGGAAAAAGTAATCAATCTATTATTATCTTATAAAAAAAAATTTTTTTTATAAATTGTAAAAATAAACAGAATAATCATTGGAAGATTAAGATACTGTTAAATATATCTAACAATTCATTTTTATGTTTCGATAAACAGGATTATCCATATTTAATCAGAACATGAGGTAAACAGTTTGCTAGTCAGAAAAAAATTAATTCATGTCTACGTCCATAATACTCTTGAATATCAATGTGTGATGTAGACATCATTCTCTGTTCAGCAACAAATCATAACCAAACATTTATTACAAATGAGCTCAACAAATCATAATTGTATAATTTCAGGAAATAATTCCATGAATTTTTCATGAAGTATTTTTAGTTTTTAGTTGGTAAGAAAATGTACTGTCGGAATTGGGCAAAAGACCCTATATATATATTTAAATTTATATCAGAGTTTATAGTAATTGTATTCATATATTTTGTTATTAATGCTTTTATAGAATTTTTATTTAAATGAACTTTTATGTTTTTAGAAGAAATTTATATTCAAATTTCTGAAACTTAACTATATAAACGATATGTTTTATTAAATAAAATCATTCTTTATGGTATTTTACGTATTTCTTTAATTTATTTTAATGTAGATGACATGTTAAGTGATGTTAAGTGTCACCATCTCAATGTAGCGATTAATGCAAGCAAACTCGCATATTTCGTACTCACTGAAAACAACTTATTTCACGTTCACGGTTCAATGTTTACCGCTAATCTGCACAGTTTTTAATTGAACTTAAAAACGGTTATATATTTATCGTTATGTAGTACCCGGGTACTTCAGTCCCTACTATTGGCATACGACTTCACGTGAGGTATCACATACCACTGGTAACAGCAGATGAAACTATTCATTTTGATATCTTAGAAATGTTGGTAGATGATGAACTCTATTCAGTCAATGGTAGCACTTTCAGTCTTAGCTATATGGTTACCATCACGCACTTTTTACTTCGAAGACTTCACCTTCGGAGCCAGGACTATTTATCCAAATTTTTAAGAACATTTTTAATAACATGGCATAATCGAATTATAAAACATTTTTATATACAAATCCTTTTACAACCTTTTGGAAATGCTATTTTCATACAGCGCCGATAGTTCATAGTTTGTGGAGAAAATAAAATGTATTTAATAAAACTTGGTGTCGGGGATGTGAATAATTACTTCACGACAAGTGTAGGACACAATGTATTGACAAATTTCGACAAGTGTACAAGCCTTTCTCAACGTTTTGGGTCATACTAGTCTAAAGAAGCAAACACAAATGTTTGTCTGTCTGCCGGCCGTTTTATTAAAATGTTTAAGGGAAAACTAAAAACAAAATAAACTAGCTATATCTGTCTTCAACAAACACTTAATCCTGTAAATAAGCCGAAAATTATTGTACAATCTGGCATAGTGGTGGAACAGCACTGATTTTAAAAATTTGTTTTTTTCCTGGATTCCTCAACAGCACTAACCCCTGCATTAACTCAAAAAATGAGAAAATTAGGGTAATTTCACCCATCCCAAAGCATGCCAAATATAGTAACTGTGATAAATTTATTTTGAAAATTCAAAATTTCACCTTAGCAATCGTTTTTCTGGGTCGCTGATTACGAATCCAAGGTTCAAAAGCAAGTGAGGGTGGTTCCAACCCTTCAAAACTACCAATAGAAGTGGAGGTGAGTCAAAAAGTTCATATTTCGCATGGAAAATCGCCTATCAGGGGATTTCGAGGTCGATGAGTACGAATCCGAGGTCCAAAAGGTAGTGAGGGTGATTTCAACCGCTCAAAACCGCCCCAAGTGGCAGGAACCCCGAACATCTCCGAGAGATGATTTCCGATGCGAAATATTATTTTTTTTATCACTAAAGTTTCTTGGGGTGGTTTTGAAGTGTAGAGAATCGGATTCGTAATCAGCGACCTTGAACACCCCGGAGAGACCATTTCCAAGGTGCAATATTAAATTTTCAAAAAAAGGAAAGAGAAACGGTGCTATTCCACCACTTTGCCAGATTTTCCGACTTATTAAGTGAGCTAACTATACTAAACCCTTTCCACAAACGGAAAAAAACGTTGGTAGAATCAACTACAAGGCTGGCTTGATTTTGCGTCTAATATGAACGTGTTTATTTTAACCAATGTAGCATTGTCAATTTATTTTAAAAAACGTAACAATTTTCATTATTTAAATCAACAACGGCGTGATCAATTTCCTGTTTCAAATAATCACAAATCATAGTTGAATTAAATAGTTTGTTCATGTTTTTGTTTGAGAATTATTGTGTTTGTTAAAATAAAAAACGAGGCGAAACAAAATTTGTTTAATGATAATAATAATAGTTGTCAAATCATAGTTTAATTGAGTAGTTTGTTTATGTTTTTGTTTGAGAATTATTGTGTTAGTTAAAATAAAAAACGAGGATAAACAAAACTTGTTTAATGATAATAATAATAAAAAAAAGAAAAAAGGAAAAATGAAAAGTTTTTTATATATTCTAACATGGCTGGTTTTATTTAACATTTAGTTTAGGAAATAATTTACATGTGTTTAATTGATTTTAATATTATTTGCATATAAAATTATGTGCGAAAGAAATTTTTTAGTGAATGTTATAACAACAATATCGTTAAAGCAAAAGGCCTTTTCATTAATTAATTTTAGTGATTTAAAAAAATTATAATATTTTTTTAATATTTTTTAATTGTCTTGTTTCATGTCGATTTATCGATATTTTAATTTAATTTTTCATAATAATGAGAAAATTAGTTTTCTACACATAATTTAAATATTTAAATTTTTTGATTTCCGAATTTTGGTCTTTTAAATTGTGTTATTAAAAAATGGCGAAAAATGGACGCATCCTTTACATACAAAATCACACTCATACATTTCCTATTTAGAACTTAAATATACGAACGCTATCTTCATGCATAAAAATGTTTGTCGGGTTTGATGCGAAATACATACTTCTAATATAAAAAATTTCAATTTTTATGAAAAACAAAACGAACCCATACAAACATCGATAGCAGCAAAAACATAACAAAGATGTAACAAAAAATATGTGTAAATAAATGGTCTATAATAATATAATTTAGGCGACGATTTCGTCGCCTAAATTATCGTCATATTAGACGTTGGAAAATGTTCGTGATAGTTGTACACCGTTTGTGTTTCATTAACATGTCATACATGCTAAAATCAAATATGTTTGTGATACTTAAAAAAAATTTATCAACAACGACTGAAAAGTCAATTCAAATACGTAGTATTATTTGATTATATCACAAACGTATTCAATATTAATATTTTTAGTCTAATTTTTAATTTACCACGTTTGTAGTCAATTGAAAATGAAATCAAACAAGGCACTGTTGCTCGAAAATGAAATCATAGTGCACTCAACTACAAACATGGTTAAATCAAATATTTTTATGATACTTATAAAAAAATATATCAACAATGGTTAAATTATAAATTTAAATACGGAGCGGAGCGTTGGATGATTCAATCACAAACGTATTTAATTCCCCAATTTTCACTTAATGTTCGATTAACAATGCAAAATGTTTGAATCAACCAAGATTTTTTCTTTCGGTGCAGACCAAAGTTTTGACACCTAGGAATGGGACGTTTTAGGCCCTTTATATTTTATAACTACTTTAAAATTGTTTATAGAATTTATGGAAATTTAATTTGCATAAAATATATTCGGGTTTATGTTGTGTAATAGTTGGTAACCCTGGCTATGGATATTCCTTGATAATGCCGTGCTATTGTTTGCTTGATACTATAACTGTATATGGATGAAAAACGTAATCTACGCAAGTGAAAAAGTCGAGATTTGAACTTGACCATTTTTGATTTGGCATTTCCTGAAACTTGGCATATAAGTAGTATGGACAAAAGAAAAAATATAACTTACTTTAAAATTTTTTTAAAGTGCATAGTTTGAGCATAGGGGCACCCCAACATGCATGACAAATAAAAATTCTGCCAATCCGATGTAGATAGATAGATTAGAAAGGATTGGACAGTTTGCACGAGGCGGAACTTGTCCTGGCACGCTGACTCTGGTCCATAGCGCCGCTACGGTCCATAGTGCCGTCCATCCTATGTAACTTTGAAATTAAATTGCTCAAGAACGGCTATACCGATTTCATCAAATTTTTTTGTTTGATAGATGATTAGTTAAGTTAGTCGTTTGAAAAAAAGTTAATTCATTGTTTTTAAAATCTAGTTTACACTTTTTGCCGTAGGCTCTTGGCGTAATTCGTTGAATAACATATTTGTTTAGCAATTGTTTTATACGCATTAACGAGCGTTTTTTAATTTTTAAAAATAAAAGATTTAATTTTATTTCTATGATCACTCAATATATTTCGTCTTTTTAGGACATCCTCAGGAGTAAAGAAATCATAGAAATAAAATTAAATCTATATTTTTTTAAATTTATATTAACGTGCGTATAAAACAAGTGCTTAACAAATATGTTTTTATAATTAATTTTTAAATAAAAATATTAAAAAAACTTTTTTTAAAGATGGCGCTAGGTTCGAAGATCAATTGGAATTTAATTAATTTTTTTTCTGAAAATAGGTCTATCCCTACTCTAAAATATATACATGTCTTATTATGTGCCGTTCACTTCACAGACCGACTAACTCCACTTTTTGGAAAATTTTAAATTTAAATGTCAAAGTACTTGCTATAGTCATAACTTTCTATGTTAAAAACAACATTCCTGAATAATTAAGATAAACACCATTAAAAGTCAACCATTAAAAAATGACTATTAAAAACCTGACTAATTAAATTACAACTATAATAGCTAATTGATATACTTAGTAACCAAAATTAAATAAATTATGTTTATAATAACATTCCTGAATGATAAAGATTAACACTACTAAATATCGAAATTTATTTGACCTTTGAAAAAACTCAATTTTCTCAACATTTTATTTTACGGAGTTAATCGTGTTGTGCAGTGAACGGCTCATTTCTTTTAATTATAAACATATATAACATATATACATATACGCATATATACATATATAACATGTCTTATTATTTGTTTTAATTATCCGGATATCCGGATTATCCGGATAATTTTTTTTTATGTATTCGATATCCGGATAATCAAATAGGTCGGATATTTAGAAACCCTAGTTAGAACTATATTTTAAAAAAAAGTTGCTATTTAATTGATTTTAAAATTTTTTGTTAATGGAAGTTGTTTGAAAAAATGAAGAAGAATTCGAATTTCAGTCGTACTAAAAATCTTTAAAATTAAATATCTCAAGAACAAAACCAACGCCTCTTTGTAAATTTGATATATTTTAGAGTAAGGACATAACTATTTTCAGAAAAAAAATTTATTAAATTCCAATTGATCTTCGACCCTAGCGCTATCTTTGAAAAAGTTTTTTTAATATTTTTATTTAAAACAATAAACAATAAAAACAATAAATTAATTTTTTTTTCAAACGACTAGCTAATCATCTATCAAACAAAAAAAAGTTTGATGAAATCGGTATAGCCGTTCTTGAGCAATTTAATTTCAAAGTTACATCGGATTGACAGAATTTTCATTTTTCATGCATGTTGGGGTGCCCCCTATGCTCAAACTATGCACTTTAAAAAATTTTTAAAATAAGTTGTATTTTTTATTTTGTCCATACTACTTATATGCCAAGTTTCAGGAATCAAAAATGGTGAAGATTTCACAACTCTGTCTAGAACACGTTTTTCATCAATGTGAGCTTCAGGCATTGAGGAAGGGAGTAATAATATGGAAATATTATGTATAATTTATAAAATGATGGTCTTTTGTATAGTTATCCATTCTTTAAAAAAATGCGTTCATCAACACCCCACCCGTATTGTGCTTACTATAAAATTCCAATGAACAATATTATGCATAATATATGTCATGCACATGATGTGCACCAGGCCGTGCACATATCGTAAAACGCTTTAACAAACTTTAGCAAAAAATGGAGAGTGAAAAGGTAGTTTAACATTTTATGAAATGGC
Organism: Diogma glabrata; assembly: GCA_963693315.1. Classification (NCBI taxonomy): domain Eukaryota; kingdom Metazoa; phylum Arthropoda; class Insecta; order Diptera; family Cylindrotomidae; genus Diogma; species Diogma glabrata. The sequence goes on from OY856188.1 coordinate 200,978,063, forward strand.
TGGTTTCATTTAACTTTTTATTAGATAATATGGCTTTCGTAATAATAAATTGAAGATTTTATTTTCATTTAAAATTATGTGCGAAAGAAATTTTTTTGTGAATGTTAATAAAAATATTCCCAAAAAACAAACGGTCACTTGAATAATTAATTTTGGTGATTCCAAAAGTATTATCCGAGTAAGAAAATACTAGGTGCCAAGCCTGGACCAAGCCCACGCCACAGATTTTGGGTTTAGGGCCAGACTTAACATTTTTAAACGGCCCAAGCTTGGACCAAGTTTGGACTAATGTCCTGGAACTTGGACTTGGGCCTTGGGCCAGATCTACCAAACTATTTTTTTTCCAGGCCTCCTTTAAATGTGTGGAAAGAGGTTATGAAAAGAGTAACCTATATAGAAATAAAGATAAACATGATAAGGCTTACACATGTTTACAATCCATTAGACTGGTAAACAACACGTAATATAATAAACTGAATCTTGGTTCAGTCTAGACATTTTTTTCTTTATTTGTTTTCCAAAAACTGAATTCATGTGCAAAACATAAATTTTCATATTTCAAATGCATAAAAATCCTTAATTATAAAATTTTTAGTAATTATATTTAGTTTTTTTTTAAAATAGCAATATCTTGTATAGTTTTCATGTCAGTTTCATGACAAGAAACTTATTTTGACCAATTTGACTTTGGTACTCATTCGTCGTTTTTGCATTAGACCATATAGGTACACCATATAGAATAACGCTTAGGACCATAATTTTGTATAGCAGGATTTTGTTACTGAAGCTCAATTGACTCTTTCTATTTAAAAGTGGGTACTAAGCTTTTAATAATATGTCACATGCCTTGATGGCATTTATGTGATTTTTAAATGTCAGTTTTGGATCCAGAATAATACCGAGATACCGAACTTCTAGTTACTTCGGTCTGAAAGACCTAAGTATAACATTCATGAGCCAAAAGTGAAATTCTTACCCCCACTTTTTTGGCATTCCTCGACGATATAGGACCTACTGATCCTAAAAAAGCAACAAAAAATGTATGTCTTATATTTTTACCATTTTTTGGAAAATAATAAAATTACTTATTTGTATGACATGAAATATATTTGTATGACATGAAATTTTATTATTATTATAGGAATTATGGTATTATAAGTTTGTCTAAAAATGTTGTCAACTGTGTCAAAAGAAAAATTTTAATTTATATTTTTACCATTTTTTGGAAAAAAAAATAAAATTACTTATGTCATACAACATGAAATTTTATCATTTTATTGAAAATTATGGCATTATAAGTATGTCAAAAAAATGTTGTCAAGTGTGTCAAAAAATGATTTCATTTATTTTTTTAGCCAATTTTTTGGGAAAAAAAAATTTAGTTGTTTTTATGACGTAAAACTATAACAAATTCAAAAATTTCCTTGACCAATCTCATGTTCAACTACAAGTACATGAAATTGGTCATGAAAATTTTTGAATTTGTTATAGTTTTTGAAACATTTTTTGAATTTTGAAAAAAGTTTGTATTTTTGATTTTGTAATAATTTTGCGATATTCTTAGAATTTTGAAAAAAGTTTTAATATTTGATTTTGTTATAATTTTCGCAATATTTTTAGAATTTTGAAAAAAAATAGAATTCTTGAACTTTATAAATATTTTTAGAATTTTGAAAAAGTTTCAATTTTTGATTTTGTAAGAATTTTTGGAATATTTTTAGAATTTTGAAAAATTTAAAATTTTTGATTTTATTATAATTTTTGGAATTTTGACAAAAGTTTTAATTTTCGATTTTGTAATAATTTATGCAATATTCTTAGAATTTTGGAAAAAGTTTGAATTTTTAAGAATTTTTGGAATATTTTTGGAATTTAGAAAAAGTTTAAATATTAGGTTTTATTCTAATTTTTGGAAGATTTTTGGATTTTTGAAAAAAGTTTCAAGTTTTGATTTTGTTATAATTTTTGCAATATTTTTAGAATTTTGAAAAAAAAAATACAATTTTTAAATTTTATATATCTTTTTAGAATTTTGAAAAAAGTTTCTATTTTTGATTTTGTAAGATTTTTTGGAATATTTTAAGAATTTTGAAAAATTTTAAATTTTTGATTTTATTATATTTTTCGAAATTTTGAAAAAAGTTTTAATTTTAATCAATTTAACAATTGATTTCGTAATAATTTTTATTGCACAATAATTTTTATTGCATATTTAGAATTATTGAAAAAGTTTGAATTTTTAAGAATTTTTGGAATATTATTGGAATTTAGAAAAAGTTTAAATATTCGATTTTATTCTAATTTTTGGAATGTTTTTGGAATTTGGAAAAAAGTTTCAATTTTTGATTTTGCTATAATTTTTGCAATATTTTTAGAATTTTTGAAAATATTTGAAAAATTTCATTTTGTAATAATTTTTGAAATATTTTTAGAATTTTGAAAACAGTTTTAATTTATTTAATTTTTACAATATTTTTGGAATTTTGAAAAACATATGAATTTGTGATTTTGTAATATTTTCTCGAAACGCTAAATGGAGAGGTTTTTGAGTAGTTTGGTGAGTACTGAGTGTATCATCTTTTCACCAAATTATGTTAATTTATGTTCTATTATAATTTTTCGGCAACGTATTGATGTTTGGTGTTAGTTTTGTAATAAGTTTTTAAACAGAGATAAAAAAATACTTGTACTTTAACAAATAGTTATCTTTGATATACATCGCTGCCCAAAACTATAAACCATGTCCTCATAAAAGTTGTTTGCCGAAAACTATATCAAAATCCTGAACCCAGATCGAAGTCTTGATATCTCAGAGCTTGAGATTTCAACCCCTCCATATTTCCCATTTAAGTTCAGTGTTCAATGAAACCAGAGAGGACTGGGGAACTTTTTCAGGTGCTCTACATCTAGTAAAGTAGATGCGTTCACATTTAGTAGTGTTTATTTTTAATTTCCAATTCGTAAAATATAAGGATAGTAAATTAAGATAATTATTGAGATTGTATATTATGTTATTAGCCGAAACATCTGAATAATAAATCGCCGTATCATCTGCAAATAAAGCCAATTGGTAGTTTTCAAGTTGGGGAATATCGTTAACGAATAGGTTAAACAGTATAGGTGCTAATACGGAGCCTTGAGGCAGGCCTACAGGAATATTCATATTATTGAATTTTCGTTGTATAATTGAACAAAAAAGCTCCTGTTGTTTAGATAGGAATCTAAAATTTTAACAAGATAGGTTGGAAATTTGTAATGTAGTAACTTGTGAAGGAGTTCTTTTATCCATATACTAAATCTAACGCCCGGAAGAGATCCAGCATAGTAAAGCCAGTTGAAAGTTTCAGGCTACGATTGTGATAAATGTTATGAACAATTCTGTGCATTTGATGTACGGCAGAGTGTCCAGATCTTAAACCAAATTGATTATAATTATATTTAATTAAATTATTATTATTTATTACCAATAAGTAAATATTTAAATTATGGAAAAACAGTCAAACACATAAGATACAAATGATGGTAGGATCTTGATCGTTCGTTTTTGGTAGCTGATTTTTTGCTCATTATTAGCCTTTAGAATAGGTTTGTTGGGCCGTTTCTGGTAATCTGGACAACATTTGCTGACCCGTATCAACTTTCGCACGTGGAGCAAAAACATTTGAAATTCACTCTAGAAATTATTCGCTTAAAATACAGCTTAAAAATCCAAATAAAATGGAGTGCAGTCAATAGACCGTTAATTACAAGTATACACCATAAATGTCTGACTTGACAAAACAAAATCGTATTAAAAACCAGTGTAACACCATCATTACAGTTTCACTTCTGAGAAACAGAATAATTGTGAGACAAATAAAATGTTTGTTGTAATGTATTATGTAATCTGATAAATGATAAAGGCAAAAACAAATAAAAATGACTGAAATTTTGCCAGATTATCAATTTTAAAAGCGACAAACTCTTCCAGAACGCAAGGTTGTATTATTTGAACAGGTAGTTTGTAGAGAGAGTACTATTAGAATGCGAAATTATGTAAAAAAATTTGAGCAGAATTTATATAATAGCTACACATTAAATGGAAATATTGTGTATAATTTCGAGTATTTACTGGTCGTTTCTACAATAAACTTTTTTGAAGCTATTGAATATTGTTGCGCTACCGATTTCCTGTTATGAATAGTAAAGAAGAGTTGAACGGATAAGTAGTTGAATTTAAACTCGGAAGTAATTGATCAGAACCCACCCCAGGTCAGTGTTTTTCATCAAACTAATTATAACCAGCACAAAACCCCGGTTTTTCCAATTAGCCGAAAATTAGTTAATATGGCTCAGAAATTGCAAAAGCAAAAAACGTAATATGTACAATTCTGAAAATTAACAAAAAATTACAATTAACATATTATATTATTATAAACAGGTATTTCAATTTGGCTGACTATTGTATATGTTCAATTCAAGCATTTAGGTCGCTGTCAATATAAAAAAGGGTAAATAAATGGTAGAAAAATTTGGATATCAAGATCTTGCATTTTAGACTAAATTGAAATAAATTATGTCATATTTGCAAGGGGATATAGTAAATTTAAATGTTGGAGGAACCAAGTAATATAACAATTTCTGTTTTAAAGTATTCAGTCAAATAATGTATCGATTTTGCTTTCGTTAAATATATTAGGTTACGCCTGCAGTGAATTTGAAACAATTTATTTCCAATATAGGAGCTGAGTCTAGGAGATTGTGGTGCGGGTTGTGGGGTTTTTTGCGGTCCGTGCAGTTTTCGATCGGTCTAGTTTCGGGCCGGTAGGGGGGTTTTGGACTTTGGGAAGGTTTATCATTCTCAGGGTGGTTGTTATGTGGCGTTGTCTCGCTGGGTGGGATGAAGAGTGAGATGGAATATTTGTCTTTGATCGATTGTATTAGATAAAAGAAATCATTTAAACATAATAATTTTTTTTATCTCACTGTTTGTCTCGCCTGGTGGTGTGGCGCTGCAGGGTAACCACCCTGGGCTAGGTAGCCGACTACCTAGATCTAGTCGGCTGACCCTAATGGGAGTGGTAATCTTTTTGGAGTTTGGAGTTTTCTTGTTGGTTCGGGGCTGGATCGGTCGGGGGTTGTGTCGATTGCGGGGAATTTCGTGGTTTGCACCGTGGTTTTTTGGATTCAGTTCTTATATTCATGATGGGAGATTTTCCATCGGAGTGATGTTATTCACAACTAATTTACTGAATTAATTTATTTCCAGTCAAATATATTTACTGATTTTAATCATTATCTTATTATACTAATAAATTATATGAATAACAGGTTTCCAACTGGAGATTGCAGGCGAGAAATTTTAGATACGGGATTGCTGATTGGCGATTGCAGATTATATGTATAAGTGATTGTCCTTGTGATTGTCTCGTAAAAGTAGTAGCTAGATACGATTTGCCAGGAGTCTGTAACCGGGTCGTTCACTCCTAACTTATAATTACCTACCTATCCTTACCTATTGTTATATGTAAAACGGCTGTAGGAAGTGGCCCGGCCGTAATCCGGGAGTCTCGCCTAGTGCTTGGTCCTACAGTTCAATCAATCAATCAATAAGTAAATATTTAAATTATTAATTATTGTTATTTTATATATTAATTATTTTATTTTATTTTTTTTCATTTATATTTTTAAATTTTTCATTATTATTACTTTGCTCTAAATTACATTTCTTTATCTTTATATTTTTTTTTATTTTACAAATGTGTAGAAGGATTCGAATACATCGCTATGACTGAAAAAACCTTCTGGACAAATGAGTTAATTAAAAAATTGCCCAAGCGAGTGGGTCATTTGAAAGAGCACCTAATTTAAGAAACATTGAATTTGTTTTAGAATTTTGCGGTGCAAAGTTTTTGAGCTATTCTCAAAAAAGTGCAACTTTCAGACCGCCCCCTCCCCCACGTTTCGACACTAATCGACAGAAAAATTTGAAAAAATTTACAGAGACAGGAAAATTGGTAAATTTTGAACAAAAATCATAGCGAAGTCTCAAATAATTATATTTCTGTGTGTTTAGGGGAGGGTAAAAATACATTTTTGACCCAAATGAGTGAAAGAGCACCAAAATTGGAAAAACATTACAACTTTTTTAGAATTTTGCGATGCGCAGTTTTTGTGTTATTGTAAAAGAAAATATTTTTAGTATGTAATGGGGGCAAGACCGTCAGTCAGAGTCATAACATACTGTGCGCTCAGTCCATCTCAGCTCAGCATAGTCACTTTGGTAAATAAACTGACGATTAAAATCAGTATTATATTAATTTAATATGCACACATTAGTAACTTACATCATTTTAATAAGCTTTTCTTATTTTTTTTTTTTTAAACGAAATGTGATTCAGAAATTATTTAATGTTTGATAATCAGATTTTCTATTTTATTAAGAAACCTAAAGAATAAACAAAGAAGTTTATCTTTGCTTCTACAATCTACAGCAATTATAAATTTATTTGTTCGTTTAATTCTTTTGTGGCATCTGTTTCGTAATCATCATTTTGCTCGCAACTTTCAACAGTGAGTATATTTTAGGTTATTAGCAAAGTTAACTGGTCAGTGGTCGTAATTGATCAGCATTGTTTATAGAATAATTTAGCCCTCTATTCTGCCTCTCAAGGTGTGTTCATGATCTACATGATTGATGGATTAAAATAAAAGTTAAATGCGATTATGACGGTCCGTGCAACTGAGCAAGTAAATATTGAAATTAAGTTTTTTGAAATATTTCCAAATGATAAATGAACTTCTGTCATCGAATTTAAAATAAATATTCCGTCATTAAATCATTACATCATACGATATTTTTATGATGTAATGATTTATTGGTGTGATGATATTTGTGTGATGTAATGATCTATATGACCATTAGTTCAAAGATTTGCAAAAACGTTGATTTTTCCATTTTGCAAATCACTTTATGATTGGTGACACAACACCAATGGAACTAGGGTCAATGGGTATGTCAGTACTCCGTCAATATTTAATTTGTTCTCGGACGGCAACAATAATAGGTTGTGAATAAATTACGCTGCATCTGTACTTCAACTAATTTACCTGAAATGGCCAATTTTTTTTGGATAAAATATTTGCAAAAGTTAAGACTTTTGTTCTAGTAATTGGTTTTCCAAATCTTCTAGGATCAGTACTACATTCTGTGATAAACTCTTCGCGTAGTTTATTTCCTGTTTTCCACATTAAGCAAAAACAGCTATATATTTTCGAACTGCCTGACCGGTAGATATATTAAATAAGAAACTTTTGTTGTAGTTATCCGAAAAAGTATTATTTTGTTATATGTGGGGAAGCTAAATTTTCTAGCTGAATGTAAAGCTATTTAATTTAATTGTTGTCCAGATCGGCTGTAATATCTTGGCATTTTTCGTAAACCTGCTTCATCCATTACATGAATTATCATAGCTGTCCGGATGGAATTGTAAATTTACTACTTGCGGATTTTTGTATATTTTGTATATTTATATATTATTTGTGTATTTGTATATTGATATACATATCTTATGGCATGGAAGAAATTGGCTTTCTGCAATAAAACTTTGTTCATGTATGAAAAAGGAGTTGGCACGGAGAAAGAGTTTGGGCTTCTCGAGCTCAAAAAGAATTCCAAAAATTCCAATTGGAGTGAAACGGTAACACTGTTCTATGGGTCAGATAGCAGCGTTTCTCTTCTGTTTATATAAATTAGTCTCAAATTAGTAAGGTATGCTCTCTAGGGTCAATTTGATCTGCAAGGTACTATAGCACATAATAATGCCTAGGTACTAGAGAATATAATAATATAATTTTAAGCTGACACAAATATAGTAAGTATAAAAAATGTAATAAAAATTGTAAGTATAATATAAAGCAGATGGACTAAGCACACAGCATGTTATGACTCTGACTAACGGTTTTGTCCCCGTTAAAAGTACAGCTGACGGTTTGCTTTGTTATTTAAAAAGTATGAAAATTCAGCAGCATGAATTTTGTAAGGTATAAAATGAATTTATATTTACAAGTTCATATTCAGAATGATTCATATACGTGACTGACGTATAACCCACCCTCTTCAAAACAGCTAATAATAACATAAAAATGAAACAAACGCACTTTTTGTAATCGCTATCTTTTAAAAATAAAAATAAAAAAAATATTTCTATACAAAAAAATGATTTTTCTTATCAAAGTATTTATATTATAAGGCTTACTAAGTAGCTTTCAAATACATCAAAAATTATTAGGGTTGGTTAACCCGTTCGTCCACAATTTTACTTTGATCTTTCATCAAAACTCAAAACTAACACAAAAATACGGCTTAATTTTTTTAACTAACGACTACCGTAGTTTCAAGAAAATCGAAAATGATCGGGTTCACATCTTAGGCGTGTTAGCGTCTTGATTCGATTTTCCATTTACAGTAAGGTGCATGCAAAACCGCTCAAAACATTTATTTTTATTGAATTAAATGGTATCTATCATACGAAACAGCGCCAGCTCAAGATTATTTAAATATTTTTTTTATAGCTTACTCTGCACTGTTTTTTACTCTGCACTGTGCCTTTCTGTGGTTACATTCTCCTCTCATTTCTCAACTTAATGCACCACAGATTTTGATCAAAATTTACATAAGGTTGTTATTCTGTTGGCACTGTTCTACACTAGGTTGTTCCTCCGAATAATGAGATCAATTCACTTGAAATAAATACAAAAAAGTAAGAGTGTTGTATCTATATCGATCACGTTTCTGGTTTGGTTCCGTTTGTATCGCTTTTCTAACATGGTTATTACTCATATTTTTAATAGATACCACTTGGGACTCTTGTTGACCTTTGGAGTATTTTCTAATATCATTAAGGCTTTTGAATATACGGAAATTATTAAAACGTAGCTAATGCATAGTAAAACACCACTGCCCCATAATGAAAGACGATAAAAAACATATTAATATCGATTAGCAAAACCAACTTACTAAATTGACGTATGTTAATAAATAAAATAACTTTTTCGCATTATCGAGGGTGGTTTATTTCACTCCACTAATCAGTAAAACTACTACCGAAACTCACATTTCAACGAAACAAGAACTATGGAAACAGAAACTTACAATCATAAAAAAACTTGTTTTCTAGTAAACAAAGCTAATATATGTTTTTTTATTTATTTCAGATACATCAATACCCAAAAATATAACAAGAAGTCAATAAATCCATAATAAGTGAAGCATGAACCATAAACATAAATAATGAATTTTATTAATAAAAAATCATCAAAACCTTAAATGAATTATTTATTGCTTATAAGAAATCTAACAAAATTCTGCTTAAAATGAATAAAAATTATGATGTAAACAACAACTTGGGTACAATAGACACAGAACAGTTGAATTTACTGTTCAGTGCATTTGAGAATTTCTCCCGCGATTTTCTACAAAATAACTCAGTTAATAATTCAACAATGTCTATGGATCATCTGTCGAAACATATAGAATTATTTCTGAACTCAACAGAAAACAATAGTACGATGTTAGATAGTGAACGTCTTCCAATGACGGTTATCGTACCAATTACATTTCTTTATTTCATCATTTTTACGGCGGGATTATTAGGGAATATAATAACGTGTATTGTGATATCACGAAACAAACATATGAAAACAGCAACAAATTACTATTTATTTAATTTGGCAATATCTGATCTGTTGCTACTGTTGTCAGGTAAGAATGTTTATTATATTTTGTGAAGTTTTACACTATTGTTTTTTACGGCCACACTAGAAATAAGTTTATTCATTTTCAATTTAAATCTGATTTTTAACAATCATATAATTAATTTGGGTATATCAGGCGAGACTAAACCATGACACCTATTAGAATTATGAATTGTTTAATGCATGATATTGGCTTGATTATTAATTTGTTGCCATGACAATATTGGACTGTATATAATTTTATTACGCACTAGTGCATAATAAATTTGCTACATAAATTTATTACCTTGGCAATTTTATCAGAATAAAAAAAACAAAAATGAATGACGTTCATAAAATACCAGAAAACTATCACTAAACATAATTTCTACTATCACTAAACATAATTTCTAATTTCTCTCATCAACGGTTAACAAAAACTTTATCAACAATTACATCGTCAAATGTATGTTTTATGAAAATTGAAACTTTTAGAAGAAAAAGTTTGTTATAATAAAATTTATTGTTGAAGATGGCTTTGCCTTGTTTTGCCTTTGACTCATAGCTTAGAAAAGAAATACAAATCTTATTAATTAAATGTTGGCGATACAAAATTTTAAGAATACTTTTGATAAAAAAATATGTTTTGTTATGTGGTGCGAATTGTCGAATTGAAAAATTGGAATTCAAGGTGAAATTTAATGTAGTATGTAGTTTTTGTTTGTAAGACATTTTCATGTATTTTTAATTAGGAAATTTGAGTTGTAGCATCATATAATCAAATGAACAAAGTAGGTCTTTTATGAGTTTAACAAAATTTTTTGACAAAGTTTGCCATAGGCTTATAGCTGCTAGAATAGATCCTTGTCCGAAGTTGAGCAGCAGATAGATTGTTGTATATATATATTGCCTTGAATAAATAAAAGTTGACTCCAGTTGAGTTGATGATATTTTATATGGAAATTCGTCGATAATTGAACATTCCCTTCGTTTAATGTAACTTAATTGTTTAAATTTACAGAAAATATTCTTTACATGCGTGGCGAACATTTAAATTAAAAATTTTTCAATATTTAGTAGGCGATGTTTTCATCGTTAAAATTTATAAAAAAACAAATTAGTTTTAGAGTTCTAATTTTTCGTTTATGAAAAAGGTTTTTAGTTTTTGTTCTGGAAAATGAAAGTTTCCTAAATGTGTTTGATATTTTATTTATTCATTCATAAAAATAGTACATTATTTAATTAGGAGCTAAAGTGATACTTTTTGTGTTGAGTCTATAGTTTGACGTCCGCCCGCAGGGAGGCCGACAATTATAGACGAAACACAAAAAGTCACTTTAGCTCCGAATTAAATACCCAATTTTTCGGCAAACGTTTAAATTTTTTATAAATATGAAATTAATACATCAAACTTTTTATAAATATGAATTTGTACCGTCATAATTACTTCCAAAAAAGAGAAAAAAACATTTAAATTTGTATGAATAAAATTTTTTTATCAAAGCAGCCTTTTCAAAATTTCATAATATGAGAATCAACTTATTTTTTGTTGTCATGGTTATACAATATATTTGAAAAAATAACAAACTAACAAATAACAAATGCTACTTTACAGCCTCTGTAATATAAAATAAAAATGGCGTTACTTTTGCTGTCGCTAAACGTTACTTTTGCTGTCAGGCTAAAAAGTAAGAGTTTAGCTAACTCCCTAGCGGCAAGAAAGTTAAACTTTACAGCCGTTTGCCGAAAAAATTATTTGTAAACATTTTAACCTTAAATTACCAAAACAATGTAAAGTGTTCAATTGTTCAAGTCTTAAATTACCAGTTCAATATACATGTTCAATTATCTAACAACTTTAATGCCCAATTTAATGCTTTGAGATTTAAAAATTACTACTATAACATCATTAATAGACCAGGGCCAATCGTGTTAGAGGAAAAAAAATTCTTAGCAGTATACGAATGGTCGAAAAATGTAGCTAAGGGTCTAAGTAATTAAGGAAAAATCGACCGAACTGTGTAAAAGTCCCGGAAAGGGGTGGGGGGTCGTAGTATATACGTTTTTAGGGGTTTGTATTAGTTTTTCGCAATTTGCGACTAAACTATGCATCCCATTGAAAAAAGTGCAATATAAAAGTTGTAGATAATAAAAAAATCTAAATCTTTCTTACTGGACATTAGTGACCATAACCACAAAATTATCGAGAAAAATGCAAAAAACCGTGTTTTTTGTTTTTAATTTATAACTATCGCAAAAGTTGTTATATTTTCATGAAAATCGGTGAAAATGTTCTTTTTTGTGTTTCAAACAGTCCCAAATTTTTTCAAAGCGAAATATTTAATTTTCGATGTTTTATGAAGAAAAGTAAAAAAAAAGACCTAATTTTCAATCGAAAAAATTGGTTAGGAAATTTTCGATTTTTGAACTTTACCAGTGCTCATTTTTGTCGTTAAAATTCCAACTTTAATATAGAATTAAAATATAATATTGTTTATGTACGAAAATTTCGTTATAAAAGCGAAAAACCGAAAAAACTACTTTCAAATCATGAATTTCTTTTTCTTTGTTGTAAATAAACGTTTGCATTCATAAAAAGCGTTAATTCACATACGATACTATGTTATACAAGTAATTTACATATACTTAACTAATCTTGGCTTTCAAAGTCCCGAAACCATCGTTTAAACTATGGTGATTATTTTATTTAACCGTTTGCTTTATTTGAAAATCTTTTCTTTAAATTCGTTTTAAACTTTTAGCAATAGATTCAAGTTTTGCTAGGAAAGGAAAAAAAAACAATTATAAGATCATTAACCATTAAAAATAATAAAATCATTATTGGCCAATAAACATTTACCTGATCTTGCAGAAATTTTTATGCAATACAAATGCAGACAAACAAACGATTACCGAAAATGGATTAAAAATAATAGCTTGTATTTACAAAAGTAAAATTATAAATACATCTCTACACGATTTAAGATTTGAACTCTACCAAGCGGCTTCTGTAAAATCATCATTTCATTTGGAAAAATTACCTTTAACTTAAGGAGCAGTTAAGCTACATTGTTACAGGGTGTATTTTCATCAATTACAGTCATCAATTTACAGCTACAGATTGGGGATGGAAACATCCCTTTAATGGTATCGTACCTATATTTACAGAACAAGAATTAATTCCCGAAAAATTATTGAAAATTATCTGCGACAGCTGCGAAAAAGGATGCGGTAATAACATATGTGGGTGTCGCAAGCATGGCTTAAAGTGCACAATTTTGTGCATAAATTGTCGCGATCCTGATCTGTGTTCTTATGCCGAAAAGTTCTTATACGAAAAATTTTGTAATCTCGAGGACATCGAAGACAAAGATGGTATCCACTGTCTAATAAATAATAATAATGAAAATAATGATACTGAACTGGAAAATCCAGAACAGCTCAAAGGAATTGAAGATGTAGAAAATGAACATGAAGAAATCGAAAGGTTGATCGATTCTGGCGATGAAGAATTCGATTCTGGCGATGAAGCCCAGGAAGAAAAAAAGATTTCAATGAAATTATTTTACTTTTAATTTTTGTATTTTGTCATCAAAACACTTTGACATGATAATTTGTAGATACTTACGAATCCCAAGAAATAATTAAAAAAATTTCTCAGTCACACACAGCCTTTGTGTTTTTTGAGTTTTTACCTATTTAATTGCAGTTTAAACGATGATTTCGGGACTTTGAAAGCCAAGATTAGTTAAGTATATGTAAATTACTTGTATAACATAGTATCGTATGTGAATTAACGCTTTTTATGAATGCAAACGTTTATTTACAACAAAGAAAAAGAAATTCATGATTTGAAAGTAGTTTTTTCGGTTTTTCGCTTTTTTAACGAAATTTTTGTACATAAACAATATTATATTTTAATTTTATATTAAAGTTGGAATTTTAACGACAAAAATGAGCACTGGTAAAGTTCAAAAATCGAAAATTTCCTAACCAATTTTTTCGATTGAAAATTAGGTCTTTTTTTTTACTTTTCTTCATAAAACATCGAAAATTAAATATTTCGCTTTGAAAAAATTTGGGACTGTTTGAAACACAAAAAAGAACATTTTCACCGATTTTCATGAAAATATAACAACTTTTGCGATAGTTATAAATTAAAAACAAAAAACACGGTTTTTTGCATTTTTCTCGATAATTTTGTGGTTATGGTCAATAATGTCCAGTAAGAAAGATTTAGATTTTTTTATTATCTACAACTTTTATATTGCTTTTTTTTCGATGGGATGCATAGTTTAGTCGCAAATTGCGAAAAACTAATACAAACCCCTAAAAACGTATATACTATGACCCCCCACCCCTTTCCGGGACTTTTACACAGTTCGGTCGATTTTTCCTTAATTACTTAGACCCTTAGCTACATTTTCCGACCATTCGTATACTGCTAAGAATTTTTCGTCTATTTCGATATTTATAACGGTTTGGCCCTGGTCTATAAGTGTTAGTATATTAATGTTGCGTAGAAATATAGTAACAAAATAATAGTTACCGATTACCACATCTTGAACGAATGATTAAAGATAGTTAAGAAATGCTATCAACGAATAGGAATGGAACGTAATAATTTTGAGATACAATAAGGAAGTAGCTGGAATACATCCTATATAACTCCACACCGGCTCAACTTTACTCTCATCTACATTATAGCACAGCTAGCTATAAATTGGTGACCATCCGACTGAGAGAACAATTTTGGGGTTTAAACAACACAATTTTGGGATTAAGAATTCAAGTATTTTTTGTTTTAAATTAATGCAATTTTTTTTTAATAGCTATTTATCTAATTTTATTGATAAATATTTGTTTTTTGTTGTTCAATTTTAAAATTTGTTTAGAAAATATGTACATATTTGGGGAATTTTCAGTTTATTTAGGGCTGTTGTTGTTTGCAGCATCCGTTTTGAAAATCACGCAGTAATAGTTTTGTTTGTCTCGAGTATTTTAAAACGCGGAACAAATATTTTTATTTTTATAAATACATGTACATATTTTATATTTTTTTCGTTTTACAGTGCCAAATATTTTCTCCTAGCGTCACATTCTTGTTTTTTCTCCAAATTCTTATTTTTCGGCTTTCAAGCCACGTCAACTCCTGCTAGTGCGACCATTTTTTTGAATTTGTCGTTTTGTTTAATAATCGATATCATGGGCCGAAGTTTAAGATCTCTCTCCTTCATAAAACCCAGTGGCGAAGCGTCGGTATAGACACACTAGACAGTGTCTACCCAAACATAATATAAATATGAAACTTTATTTTCATATTGTTCGCATAATGTCGACTTAATACTATTTTGTCAAACGTTCTAAGAAAATCATTAAGTTTTAATACAATAATTAGAACAAAAACAATTCAGCTATGTTCCCGAAACTTTAATACAAACGTTTTCCAGTTTCATGTACAAACAAACAAAAATGTTTTTCTCACTGCAGTAGACATTTCAAATTATGACTACCAAAATAAGCAATAGCAACAACAACAAATTTTCAACTTTTGTTCCTTCTTGGATAGACAGTTTTATTTCTGTCAATTTTGTTTCCAAATTTGTTGAGAAACATCAGTAGACGTTTCAAATTATGACTACCAAAATAAGCAATAGCAACAACAACAAATTTTCAACTTTTGTTCCTTCTTGGATAGACAGTTTTGTTTATGTCTATTTCTGTTTATATATATTGTTTCCAAATTTTTTGAGAAACATATTATGGGAAGCATTTTTGACAAAAATTGTAATTATTAGTTAGATATTTCTTGAGCAATTTTTTGTGTGATTGTGTGATTGTGAATTCGATTCTACGACTTCTGAATAACAGGCAGTTGGAAAATAAATTTGAATCTTTGATTTTGGATTAATTTTTGGAATATTTTTAGAATTTTGAAAAAAGTTTCAATCTTTGATTATGTTATAATTTTTGCAATATTTTTGGCATTTTGGGAAAAGTTTGAATTTTTGATTTTGTTATAGTTCTTGCATTAATTTTGGAATTTTGAAAATAGTTTCAATTTTTGATTTTGTAATAATTTTTAGAAAATTTTTGGAATGTTGAAAAAGTTTAAATTTTGGATTTTATTATAATTTTTGGAATATTTTTAGAATTTTGAAAAAGTTTATTTATACTTTTACAAAGAATTTTATGTTTAATATTCATCGCTTCCTAAACTTAAAACAATGTTTTTGTTAATCTACAATATCCTCTACAATATATCCTTTATCTATTGTATAAAATATTTTTATTTCAAAATTTTTAAAATTTTTAATTTTGATTTAGATTGAACAATCTTTTTTTAAATATTTTGCTTGCCGCGAATAAAAAATATAGTATATGATGCACGGACGTAAGTCATTTTAAATATGGGTGCAAATCTCGGTTGGCGCTTCGACTTACAAACTCCACATACGTCCAAAAACCTTAACTTTCTGTCCTCTCATCTTAATGTACTATAATTAGTTTCTACTGGCAAATTAATAAAACTTTTGAATATGTCTACCCTAGTTTCAGAAGCACGCTTCGCCACTGATAAAACCCACTTCATTCTCCTTTACTCATGGGCCAAATTAATCACCTTTTTCCTTCGTAAGACCCTCTCCACTTTCCTTAACTCATGGGCTTAACTCAAATTTTTCGAATTTTCTGATTTTTTAGTACTATCCCTAACGTTACCCATATGTTATCATAAAATGAACACCTTCTAACGTTAACCATCTATCTGTTGACAAAACAGGTGTGGTCCTTATGGATATAAAAATCAGATTTCATATAATTAAGCAGAAACTCCAAATATCTGATCTTAAAGGAATATCCCCAACGTTACCCATATGTTTTTATAACATGAACACCTTCTGACGTTAACCATTTATCTGTTGACGAACAGGTATGGTTCTTATGGATATTTAAAACGACATTTCGTCGTTAGTCAGATATTTCTTCTTAAGGCGATCTTTTTCTATGGTACACGTCTCTAAGGTAAACATTGGTCTCAGTCAACTTTGTACTGTCAGACTTTACCAAACTTGTGTTACCAAATGCACTCCTTTGCTTACGCTAAATTTCTGCTTATTCTTGCTTTTAACAGCTCCTTTTCTGAAAATGAACTATTATTCACGTTTGTACATGCTAGTATTGTCTCAGTCAACTTTGATCTGTCAGACATTCAGCATCACCGACGTTACTTTTCTGCTTCTCGTATTTTAAACGAACCTTTTAACCTATGGTACGCATCTCTACAAATATTGGTCTCAGGCAACTCAGCTCTGTCAAACCTATATCTCTACTCGTGTTACCATAACTCCATAATTGTTCGTATCCTTTTTTTTTTTTTTTTTGAACTCCGATTTGTAAGACCCATAATTTTTTTCTCCATCAAATGGTATCGATTACTAAACAACTCTTTTGCTTGACACAATCTCTCCTAACACATTAGTTTTTTTTAACTCTCTCCTAACACAATTTCTCCTAACCTTCATATGATCGAACATCGACAGCTAATACCTTACTTTAGGTCACATCTGAAGATGGCTCGACTCTATTTTCGCCACTATTTCTCAGTCGCACAAAATAAACACTGTTTTGTACAAACAACTGTCCACTCACTTCTTCGGACACCTCCAAACTTTCTCTTTTTCGCTACAATACTTGACATTCAAAAAACTCTTCACTTCTCCTCTTTCCAACTCGTACAAGCTACTTTTCTTTTATCGTTCCATCTTCGATGGCACTAGGGGGGGGAGTATTGTGGCGAACATTTAAATTAAAAATTTTTCAATATTTAGTAGGCGATGTTTTCATCGTTAAAATTTATAAAAAAACAAATTAGTTTTAGAGTTCTAATTTTTCGTTTATGAAAAAGGTTTTTAGTTTTTGTTCTGGAAAATGAAAGTTTCCTAAATGTGTTTGATATTTTATTTATTCATTCATAAAAAAACTATTTGTAAACATTTTAAACTTAAATTGCCAAATCAATGTAAACTGTTTAATTGTTCAAGTCTTAAATTACCTGTTCAATGTACATGTTCAACTATCTAACATTTTTAATGCCCAATAAAAAATGCCTTGAGATTTAAAAATTACTATTATAAAATCATTAAGTGTTAGTATATTAATGTTGCGTAGAAATATAGTAACAAAATAATAGTTACCAATTACCAAATCTTTAACGAATGATTAAAGAGAATTAAGAAATGCTATAAACGAATAGGAATGGAATATAATAATTTTGAGATACAACAAGGAAGTAGCTGGAATACATCCTATATGATTCCACACCGGCTCAACTTTACTCTCATCTACATTATAGCACAGCTAGCTATACATGTAACACACTCAGGGTTGCCACGTTTTAAAAGTTTCAAAGTAGGACACACTACTCCTAGGGTATCAAAACTATGAAACTCATTGGATTTGTGCCACTTTATTTTTCAGATAAAAAAATTTTAAGTTTTTTTTAAACAATTAGGTTTTTGTTTGGTGTAAGTATGAATGAATATGCCTTATTTCTGTAATACTAATTTACTTATTTATAATGATGGCATACAAATTCGCATTGATGTTATCAGCCTCCAATTCAATAACACTCGAAAAACTTAAATTTAAAATTTAAAATGATGAAGTTTCAATTTAGAAATTAATCTGAACATGAAAATTAAAATATGGTTCGTCATCGCCGCTGTGACTAAGTTGTGTAAGACACACGGAATTTGAACAGGTGTCTCTGATGAGTGTTAGTTCGAATCTTAGCACGAAACACAAAAAAAAATTCTAACGAAGTTTTAGAGAAAATGACAAATTATTTCGAATTGCAAAATTCAAGTAATTTCCAATATGTACTTAAGTTTAAGCTCACAAAAAAACCCTACAAGTTACATCTAAAGTTTTTAAGAAATCAGAAATACAGCTAAACGTATCATCTGCTGATTCATTGGAACTATCATAAATCAGTAATTTGGAATTGGAACTATCATAATCAATCAATAAGCTTAAGTTGTTAGTTAACTTAACTCAGTTTTATATATTTACATTTTCCTTTAAAATCGAAATAACTTTCTGTTAAGATATTGTATTACAGTTTGCTTAAATTGTAGGACATTTTTATAGTAAAGTAAGACGGAGGACATTCTTACTCCAAAAGAGGACTGTCCTACCGAAAGTAGGACACGTGGCAACCCTAACACTCAAATTATATTTTCTTAATAGCTTTCATCATTACTTTAAAGTCAAAATATTTTTCTATGCAATGTTCTACAATCTTAGTTCTTCTAGTCCATAACAAATATTACAATGCAAAATCACCAATAAGAATCACCAATAATTTTTAATCTTCGATTCACCTTAGAATAAATTCTTTAGATTTGAAAATAATAATTTCTAACAAGCACCTTAAAACAGCAACATTAATTTCTCCTTCTTTTACAGTTAATAAACATATATTACAATTGAAAGATAACATACAATAATAATAAGATTTTTTGTGCCGCCATATAAAACTTTTTATCCACGACTACTAAAGAATATATACTTTCCATGCGTATATCTTTCATTGTAATTGTATTCATTCCTTTCTATATATCAAATTCGTTTTTATTTATTTCATTCCGCTTTATTTATTTAAAATTCCCCTAACAAATTAAAAACTTGATTTGTTGGTATAGTAATATAAACAGATAAAACAAGAACAATACATATAAAATAAACAAACATGTTTTGTTTTGTTTTTCTTTTCATAGAAATATTTCAATATGGCGATATAAACTTTTACAGGAAAACTTGAATGAAATTATTTGAAATATTTGTAGTCGTGGATAAAATAGTATCTTGTATTCGCTTAGGATGAAGGCAATTCTTCACTCGGATGATTACCTAAACTCGCTACGCTCGTTCCGGGAAACTTCATCCTCGTGAAGAATTGCCTTCATTCTAAGCTAATACAAGAATCTACTATTATGTATAAATCTAATTGTTTTTATTCCTATGAGTTCTTGGATTTTTTTAAAAAATTAATAAAATGGAAAGAATATGCGATTCGAAAAACCTGTTAAAATTAAATTGCTAGTGTTTGCCACAGGCTGAGCTTATCCATCGGAAGAGACAACTCTGTCTAAAAACCAACATCCTCCAAGAATAAATAACAAAAACATAACTATGCCAATGTATACTTATTTTTGGTAAAAATCTATGAATAAATTATTATAAGAAATAAGATAAGAAAATTACCATATACCCGAATTGAGATTCATATTTGTATTACCAATATCACATATGTTTTAATATATACATAGACGTTTTTATTGCCATCGTAAATTCAACTTTCAATTCAATCAAACATGATAGTACGTTCGACATCTTTGGGGAATTCATGCCATAACATCAAATAAATTTTGTAATTGAGTTCAATTAATATTTAAATTATTTTCTAATTTTTATCATTCAACTATAAACTATCTCAAAGGGATGGAACGGTTTGTTTGGTTGTATAACCCTGCAGAACTAAATTCAAAGTAATTGAATTTCCACTAGCTCAATTCAAAATAAATGGGAATACTTCTAAAATTTAATTATTATTTCTATTTAACAAACGAAAAATACGAACATATTAGATTAAAAGATAGATTTCAGAATAAAATTTCATGTTATTCGAGCTTTTGATATAAAATAAAATTTTTTGAAATTTTAATTTGTTGGCTATGAATTCCGACCAAAAATTTGTTATCAAACAAAATGTTTTAAATATAGATTGTAACTATAAGGATTTATTTGTAATTTGATTTAAACTTGAAAAATATGGAGGGGCTGAAATCTCACAGCTCTGAGATATCAAGACTTCGGTCTGGGTTAAGGATTTTGATATAGTTTTCATCAAAAACTTTTATGAGGACATGGTTTTTAGTTTTGGACAGCGATGTATATCAAACATAACTCTTTGTTAAAGGACAAGTATTTTTTTAATCTCTGTTGAAAAATTTATTACAAAACTAACACGGAACATCAATACGTTGCCGGAAAACTATAATCAAAATTCCAAAAATATTGTTAAATTAAATAAAATCCAACTTTTGCAAAAATCCAAAAATATTCCCAAAATTTGAATAAAATCAATTATTTAAACTTTTTCTAAATTCCAATTACATTCAAAAAATTCTTAAAAATTCAAACTATTCCAAAATTCTAAGAATATTGCAAAAATTATTACAAAATCAAAAATTAAAACTTTTTTCAAAATTCCAAAAATTATAATAAAATCAAAAAATTTAAAAATTTTCAAAATTCTAAAAATATTCCAAAAATTCTTACAAAATCAAATGACGAAACTTTTTTCAAAATTCTAAATATATATTTGTATATATATATAAAATTCAAAAATTCTATTTTTTCAAAATTCCAAAAATATGGCAAAAATTATAACAAAATCAAAAATTGAAACCTTTTTCAAAATTCCAAAAATATTCCAAAAATTAGAATGAAATCAAATAGTTAAACTTTCTTAAATTCCAATAATAATCCAAAAATTCTTAAAAATTCAAACTTTTTCCAAAATTCTAAAAATATTGCAAAAATTATTACAAAATTGAAAATTTTTTCAAAATTCCAAAACTTATAATAAAATCAAAGATTGAAAATTTTTCAAAATTCTAAAATTATTTTAAAAATTCTTACAAAATCAAAAATTAAAACTTTTTCCGAAATTCTAAAAATATTGCAAAAATTATTACAAAATCAAAAATACAAACTTTTACAAAATTCCAAAAATATTTCAAAAACTATAACAAATTCAAAAATTTTCATGTCCAATTTCATTTTCAATTACATAAAAACAGCTACATTTTTTTTTCAAAAAACTGGCTAAAAAAATAAATGAAATCATTTTTTGACACACTTGACATTATTTTTTTGACAAATAATAATGCCATGATTCTCTATAATAATAATAAAATTTCATGTCATACAAGCTATTAATTTTATTTTTTTCTAAAAAATTTGGGTTAAAAATAAATAAAAATCTTTCTTTTGACAACCTTGACAACATTTTTTTGACAAACTTATTATGCCATAATTCTCAATAATAATAATTAAATTTCATTTCAAACAAAAAAAAATTGGGTAAAAAATAAGTCAAAATCTTTCTTTTGACACACTTGACAACATTTTTTTGACAAACTTATAATGCCATAATTCTCAATAATAATAATAAAATTTCTTTTCAAACAAACAATTAATTTTATTTTTTTCCCAAAAAATTAGGTAAAAAATAAATAAAAATCTTTCTTTTGACACACTTGACAACATTTTTTTGACAAACTTATAATGCAATAATCTAGTTTTTGATCTCACATACCAATCCTTACCATCAAGATTTCTCCAAATTTAATGTTCCTACTCGTAATCACTTAAAATGAACGTTTTTTAAGCCAAAAATATGAAAATTTGCTATTTTTGACACACATAATGACTTTTTTGACACACTTCCGGTACAGTTATCGAACACAGCGTCCTTTCGGACCTGTCCCTTGAGTATACCTATTTTTAGAAAAAAAAAATTTTTGAAATCCCTCCAGCGGTTTTCCCTGCAGCGGAGGTAATGACGGCCGGACGGCCGGCCGACAGAACGACATACATTTTTTTTTGCTTGTTTAGAATCAGTAGGTCCTAAAACGTCGATAAATGTCAAAAAAGTGGGGGTAAGAATTTCACTTTGAGCTCATGAATGTAATACTTAGGTCTTTCAGACCGAAGTAAAATAAAATTGAGAAAATCACCAAAAGTTTTTATAACACAGAAATAAAAAATGTTATTATAAATCAGTGGATGAACGAATATGTTAAAGCCATGAAGAAGATTAAAATTAATAAATACAAATGAGGCCAAATTAACAGACGACAGTAAGGATTGGGAAAGTTATTAAGAATATATAAATAAGTATAATCGAGAAGTAAACAAGACGCAGGATGAATATATTCAAAACAAAATTAGAAACTGCCAGGGTGACATTAAAGAGATATGGAAGACAATTAAGTACATGGTAAGCGATAAACATATAGGAAGTGATAAAAAAGAAATTGAATTGGAAAATATAAGTATGATCAAAATGAACAAATTGCTAAAAAGTTAAATAACTACTTTGTTGAAAGTGTGAGTGAAATTCAAAACTCTGTACCAATCGTAAATTTAAATATTAACCCATTTCGATCCTCTATTCGTTTCATCGAACAGTCAAATTCCTTTTTTTCTAAAAATTGTTTACCTATGATAGTAATAGTTATGCATGGTGCCTTTAGTACGTTGACGTTCCTTGATTTGTTGTGTATTCGACAAAGAAATTGTATGGTACCCTAAGCACCATCTTCCCACCACACCTCCTGTTCCAAAAAAACCCTTGTTATTAGACATATTAATGAATAATTATATAAAATACTAAACGAACAAAAATCGAAAAACTAATGATGACGAATTTGTGCCAATGGATGAGATTACTCATAGGAATAGTTTTCATATTTATTGGAAACATTGGGGTTCTTTCAGATGTACCTTAAGTTAAGTATTCGTGTCATCGAACACTGGCACGAACCCTATAATTTTGAACTAAAACTGGATTTCATATTTTTTTTGTCATTTTGGTTATTTGTTGCCACTATTTTGGAAAAAACAGACGTATTTTATTTCGTGTGATATTATTTTGTCAAAATCGAATACTTATACAACAAAAAAGATTATAAGGACAGTTTTTATATATTACATTTGTTACGCGTTACATTCTTTACATCGAATGTTTATTATTTGTATCTTATATGTAGTTATAATGCCGCGTCGAAAGCTATTGACAATATGTAATTGAAGAAAATTATTGAAAATTGGAACGACGGAAATGAAGAAGTTGATAATATTTCATATTATAACCTTGTTTTGCCGGGTTTAAAATTTTATATTTTATTATTTTGTTTTTCCTCAAATTACCCCGTTTTAATTGAATATAATTTTTATTATTTAATCTATATATTTCGGGCTAGGCCCATCTTCAGGATTATTAATAAAAATAATAAAAAATTATATCACAATCAGAAAAATAAATTTTTGACATAAATTATAAAAACAAAAATCGATATACAATTTAACATGAGTTACTATGTTATAATTAACTTAAAAAATGGTAATCAAGTGAAAAGCTTTAAGTTACTTTAAATTTTAGAACAATCGGATTAAATTAAAATAATTATTCGAAAAATCCTTCTTATCACTTTTAAAATTACAAATTGTTTCCTCATTTTTTATGATTTGGCACACCTCGTGTATCTGTAATTTAGTTTTATTTCTTTCCTTAGTCAAAATTTGAACATCATCGAATTTAAATTCATGTTTATTTTCTATAGAATGTTTAGCAAGTGCAGAGCAATTATTAGTAACTGAAGTTTTTTTTAGAATCATATTTATGTTGATCAATACGAACACCTAATTTTTTAATTGTTTCACCAATATATGTTGTGTTATAGTTATTACAATCAACCTTATAAACAACACCACTATGTTGTTCTTTAGGTATTTTTGATTTTGAATTTGTAAAACTATAACTATTTTTATATTTAGGCCTCATAGCCATTTTAATATTAGGAACAAACTGTGAACAAGAGCGAGAAAGTGTTTCACTTAGACCAGGAACATAAGTTAATGATGCATATTTATTTAAATTTTCATTATTTGATACCATATTATTAGCTGTTTGATCAAGTGATAAATAATTATAACTATGACCCAATTGATTTAAATTATTATTACGAACCTGACTAATCATTTTATCAATTAAACTTTTAGGGTAGTTATTAGTACGAAGTATGTTATAAATTATTTTTAAATTATCATTCCAAAAGTTTATATGGCTATGTCGAAATATTTTTCGAATAAAAGATTTAGCTACATTTAACTTCATGTTACATGGATGTGTAGAATAATAATTTAATAATCGATTAGAAGCAATCTCTTTATGATACCAATTAGTTATAACCTTTCCATTATCCAAATGATGAATACTTAAATCCAAATAATTTAATATGCTATTTTGTTCAACTTCATATGTGAATCTGATTTTAGGATCATACGAATGCAATGCATCAAGAACCATTTGTTTTTTATTTTCAGGAATAGATGTAATATGGTCATCAACATATGAATACCAAAAAAGTGGAGTAAAATCAATTTTAAGTAATGCTTGATTTATGACATCATCAAGAACACATTGTACCAAAATTGGTGCTAAACTAGACCCCATAAATAAATAAACCATTTTATTTCCCCATAAATAAACCATTCTTCATTTTCATAAATTTTTCTTCATATTTAAAATAGTTACAATCAATCAAACAAAAACTTAAAAGATTCAGAAATTCTTTCTTAGGAATTTTTGTGTTTGTACTAATGCATTCATCAAAATCTCTTTCAATTATTTTTAATGCCAATTGAGGTGAGATATTTGTAAAACAGTTAGTTACATCAAATGAAATCAATTTAAATTCTTCAGGAATATTTTGTTTGATAATTTTCTTAACAAATTGTGTGGAATTTTTTAAAGTATATTTAGAAGTAAACGAAACTCTCGAAACTCTTGACAGAAATCTAGCCAATTTATAACATGGAGAATTTATAGTAGAGATAACTGGACGTATATTTCTATTAGGTTTATGTATTTTAATTTGACCAAAAATACGAGGAGGAATCGAAATATAAGTTTTGAGATTCTTAGCCATTTCTTGTGTAATATATTGGTGCGTTTTATTATTCAAAGTACTAATCAATCTATTATTTTTTCTTTCAAGTGTTGACATTGGATCAGTACGTAATATCTCAAAACTCTCATCATCATTTAGTAATTGATTCATTTTATCTTCATATTCAGATAAGTTAGCAATGATTGTAATATTACCTTTATCACTTGTTGAAATGTGGATATATGGATTTTCCTTTAAGAACTTAGTTGTTTTTTTCATTGCCATTAAGAGGAACTTATATATACGATTAAATTTTGTTTTATTTTTTATATGATTTGTGATAATATAAGTCAAATGAGAACGCATTTGCTTACGTAAATGATCATCAGTATATTTTGAAATTACAAACTCTATGTCAGCAGTTAATTCTAATGTTGGTATTTGTTTAATGGGGAGTGTAAATTTAGGACCCAAACTCAAAAGAATCATCATCTCCTTTGGTACATCTTTATCTGATATATTTTGAATAAATTTTTCATCTAAATTAATATTTTCCAATGTTTCTTGTTCAAGTTGTAAACGTACAAATTTAGTGTATAAATATTTATTATTTTGTGTAAGAAATTCATTAAATTGTATTGTTTCTTGTACATCAGGTGCACAAAAATCCTTAAGATATTTTATATTAAAATTACAGTCAGCAATTTCAGCATTTAAAATCATTTTATTTAGTTATTGCACAGCATTATTCACTTTAGAATGTGCTTCTTTACATTTTGAATTAATCGGAATTCGTTGTTTTATGTAAAATTAAAATTGGGATAATATTCCATCTTCTACATTTAAGCAAAAACACAAGACGCGTCATTTGATAAGCTAATTTTTTAATACAAATCAATTCATTTTGATTAGAGATGTTTAGCTCATTAGACATATTTTGTCGTGAAATATCCACTTGGTTTGAGAGTGGATCACAATTCATATTATAACCTTGTTTTGCCGGGTTTAAAATTTTATATTTTATTATTTTATTTTCCTCAAATTACCCCGTTTTAATTGAATATAATTTTTATTATTTAATCTGTATATTTAGGGCTAGGCCCATCTTCAGGATTATTAATAAAAATAATAAAAAATTATATCACAATCAGAAAAATAAATTTTTGACATAAATTATAAAAACAAAAATCGATATACAATTTAACATGAGTTACTATGTTATAATTAACTTAAAAAATGGTAATCAAGTGAAAAGCTTTAAGTTACTTTAAATTTTAGAACAATCGGATTAAATTAAAATAATTATTCGAAAAATCCTTCTTATCACTTTTAAATTTTAAAATTACAAATTGTTTCCTCTTTTTTTATGATTTGGCACACCTCGTGTATCTGTAATTTAGCTTTATTTCTTTCCTTAGCCAAAATTTGAACATCATCGAATTTAAATTCATGTTTATTTTCTATAGAATGTTTAGCAAGTGCAGAACAATTATTAGTAACTGAAGTTTTTTAGAATCATATTTATGTTGATCCATACGAACACCTAATTTTTGAGTTGTTTCACCAATATATGTGATTATGATTAAATAATAAAAATTATATTCAATTAAAACGGGGTAATATAAGGAAAAACAAAATAATAAAATATTGATAATATTTCTTTAACTAACAATCTTCCGCCTGATCGTGTTGATAGATTAAGCTATGAAGAAGATATTATATATTATTTTATGTTATTGAATAAGTTGAAACTTCAAGGAATATTGTTGAAGACACTGAAGAAAATGAGTTCATCGTTGAAGAACCCCAACCTGGACCATCTAATCATTAACATTGAAAGAGTAAAAAGAGATAATTTCAAATTTAAAGAAATAACATTGGACGAGCTTGATAATACTATAAAAAAATTAAACAAAAATAATGATGCACAATATTTAAATACGAATATGCTGATTGATGGTTTTGAATTTTGATTATATAGGGTGCTAGGTGCTACTAAAACCAATTAATGAATCGCTCATAAGTGGTATTTTTCCAGAACACTGGAAAGAAAGTATAGTTACACCAGTAAAAAGGTGACAAAAACTAAGAAAACAGAAGAATTGCGTCCGATTAATAACATACCTATTTACGAAAAATGCTTAGAATAGATAAGAAAAAATCAGCTGCAAGAATATATTGATTCTAAAGATATTATTGTTGAACAAAAGTCTGGAATTACAAAGAAATGCTAATGTAAAACAGCTATAAACTGGACAATGACAGAATGGAAAACTAAGGTACAAAACAATGAAACAATAATAGCAGTATTTCTGGACCTCAAACATGCTTTTGAGACTATTGATATAGAGAGACACACTGTTGCTGAAGCCAGATAAATATGGGATACAAAACAAAGAACTGAAGTGGTTTGAAACATATTTGAGAAGTAGAACACCAAGAAAAAAAAATTAATTCTATTTATTCCAAGTCATGCAAAGTGAATATTGGTTTGCCTCAAGGATCGATACTGGCGGCAATGTTGTTTACTATATATATAAATGACATATAGTCCCTGGGCCTTCACCTACATAATTTTGTGATTACCACATATTTTATACTTCGTAAGACGCTTGTCCCTGACGAGTCCTACAACTTTTTTATCTGCCATTTTCCTTGATTCGGCCGCTTTTTCCCTCGGGAAACTCCGAAACATGGCGATTTCCCGGGGTCTTGTATATTTATTACCATAATTTTGTTATTTATTATAGGGGGTGGAAATTTGTTTTAAAAAACGAGGGTAAATTTGTCCGACAAAAAATTGTCTGCTTTTGTCGAGTCCGACAACTCAAACTGGTCAAAATACCAGGGTATTGAAAATCAAACACCACAAAACTAGTTTTCACAGGATTGTTTAACAAAAGTTAGTGAAATTGAAGGGTCATATTGTCCGACGAATTTTCGGCCGCGTTTTTTCAGTCCGACGACTTGAAGTCGGAATTCTGGCGGGGTAGTGTTTATTGATTACCACATGTCGGACAAAAATGAAACACGATAAAAAACCATTTGCTATTATAAAAAATCGAGTTGTCCGACAAAAATATAGCCGCGTTCGGCCAGTCCGACAAGAAAATGAGAAAAATATTTCAGGAGAACGATTATTTTTGTTTCTTTGTTAAATTAGCTAATATTTATGAACAAAATTAATGTATACATTTATGACGTAACATTTTTTAATGAAACAGTGTTTACAGATGGCGCTGTATAAAGAAAATTAGAAAATTTTTGTAAATAGAACAATTATAAAAAAGGAGCATGTACCCAAAAAATGATGTAAAACATGTTCTCATATTAATTTTAAAAATTTAAGGAACATTAATCAGTTGAAAAGGTTATTTACACAATTTTAATTAAAAATATTGAGAAGGATTAAAAATATGCGCCAATTTTAACAAGAAAAAATTATTGCCATTTTTTCTATTTACCAGATTTAAAACTATATGCGCCGATAGAGTATATAAATATAAATGATACTTTTACTCGCCGCGAGAACGGAAAAGTAGTATATATACGACCGATATTTTTAATCGTCGTCTTGCAATCTGGGACCAACAAAAACAACCTGCTGAATGGAAAATAACAAGCAACACAAGAAATGTGGCCGTCTAAAGTGTGCTTATTATCATGGAGTCGCACTGATGAACACTGCATATAAAATACTAGCTAATGTCGTACTTGCTAGACTCATTCCGTTCGTTCGCCGAATCTATCATCGGTGACTATCAGTGTTGTTTTCGTCCCAACCACTGATCAATGTTTTACCTTAAGGATGATTCTTGAAAAATATTGGGATTGGGATTGAGAGAGAGAGAGAGAGAGAGAGAGAGAGAGAGAGGGAGAGAGAGAGAGAGAGAGAGAGAGAGAGAGAGAGAGAGAGAGAGAGAGAGAGAGAGAGAGAGAGAGAGAGAGAGAGAGAGAGAGAGAGAGAGAGAGAGAGAGAGAGAGAGAGAGAGAGAGAGAGAGAGAAAGAGAGAGAGAGAGAGAGAGAGAGAGAGAGAGAGAGAGAGAGAGAGAGAGAGAGAGAGAGAGAGAGAGAGAGAGAGAGAGAGAGAGAGAGAGAGAGAGAGAGAGAGAGAGAGAGAGAGAGAGAGAGAGAGAGAGAGAGAGTTAATATAATTATAATTTGAATTACAATTAACAATAATATAAATTAAACCAATGGGTTACTGAGATACGTTTATAAATTAAACCAATAGGTTACTGAGATACGTTTAAAAATCTACATAGTAATGACTACAGTTTGATTATTATAATGATTTCATTAAATTATTACGAAATTATTTAATAATTTTTTATTGTTATTTATAATTTTTATCAATTTATAATATTTAAGAACAAATATCTAAAATTATTGACTAATGTTGATATATCGTGGATGATGATATTGAGCGTACGCTATCGTGTTTGAAATTATGACATTTTTCGATAGTTAGCGGTCACTAATTTGTCGGACAATTGGATCAGAGTAAAATAATATTAATTAAAACTATAAAAAAAAAATTAGACATGTGGTAATCAATAAACACTACCCGCCAGAATTCCGACTTCCAGTCGTCGGACTGAAAAAACGCGGCCGAAAATTTGTCGGACAATATGACTCTTCAATTTCACTAACTTTTGTTAAACCAATCCCGTGAAAACTAGATTTGTGGTGTTTGATTTTCAATACCCTGGTATTTTGGACCAGTTTGAGTTGTCGGACTCGACAAAAGCAGACAATTTTTTGTCGGACAAATTTACCCTCGTTTTTTAAAACAAATTTCCACCCCCTATAATAAATAACAAAATTATGGTAATAAATATACAAGACCCCGGGAAATCGCTATGTTTCGGAGTCTCCCGAGGGAAAAAGCGGCCGAATCAAGAAAAATGGCAGATAAAAAAGTTGTAGGACTCGTCAGGGACAAGCGTCTTACGAAGTATAAAATATGTGGTAGTCACAAAATTATGTAGGTGAAGGCCCAGGGACTAATAGTTAAATATTCTCGCCATACATCTATATCGTTATTTGCTGATGATACAATTATTTATATGGTAGCAGACTCAGTTGAAGAGACGGCCAGCAAACTACAAAATGATCTTGATGATTTAATCAAATGGTTAAAAATGAACAAACTAAGTTTGAATACAAGCAAAACAAAATACATATGGTTTTTTACAAAAGAGAATATTAGTTCTCAAGCCATTAACATTGATGGGGAGGTGCCAGAGAGAGAGTTAAATTCAATCAAGTACCTTGGTGTAATTATAGACCATAAATTAAAGTTTAATGAAAATCTATAGACTATATCTATAAAAAATTTCTAACCGCGCTATAATGATCTATAATTCAACTATACTTCC
>OY856188.1:201009101-201186601 GCA_963693315.1 Diogma glabrata
TTTTCCATAAAAACATTAATTAACAATTTAAGGAAGAAATTAGTATAAACCAGACTAATTTCTTCCTTAAATTGTTAAAATTAAAGAATAATTAAAATATTTCCCTCAATAACTTTATAATTACACGCGTAGGTAAGTGTTATTAAATGAATGCATACTGAATTATTGAAAAAAATATTAACTATAACGTAATAGTTAATAAAAAATGCAAATTATTTAGAATTATATATTTATCAATAATTTATAAACTTTATATTGCATGTTTTGAATCGGGACTACAGGTTGACCTCGAATGATACTCTAAATAGTTAAACACTGCGTGCGCTCTGCCCTCTATCTCGAAAATGGTTCAATATACAAAAAAATGTTTCAACAAAAGTTGTAGAGAATTTAATCCTCTACAATATTTATGATGCATACAAATAGCATAAAGCCCATAGGAAACGAGATAATTGCAATAAATGTGTAAAAAATCGATTTTTTGACCTTTGACCTTGAAATTTCTGTAGTCGCGGACACTCTATGATAAGTAGGTTTTGAGACAAGATTTAGGGTACCAAAATAAATGGTTTATACAAGTTTATAGCTGACTATCTCTCATTCCGAGGTGAAACCCCTAATATTCCTACACTATAATATTAAAGCCATTTATAGCTAATAAAATTTGTAAATAAATAAATAAATACTTTTTTACCTGCTAATCGCGCAATAATATCATCTGACGTTGGAATAGCATAATGTTCACGCTTTATGCATTTATTTAATGCACCTGGCTCCAAACATATATACGTAAATCATTGTTTGGTTTTTTCCACGATCGTAATATTATTCACCCATTTCCTTCTTTTACATGAATTTCACAATCTTTCAGAAATGTCTTTATATTCTTCGAGCATTTCTTGTTTTGTAATTGGCACACTCACTTGTTGTTTAACACTATAGACTCGTTTTATCAAATTAAGCTGAACACAGCCTTCTAGACCCAGCAACGGATGAAAATTACCTTCCACAAAGACAAACTCTAACAATTTGATTTTATTAACATCTGAAACAATGAATTTTAATTGATCCTAATTTTTGACTTTAAAATTACCGTAAGAAATTAATCTAATATTTAATTTATTATAATGTCATTCAAACTATAGTACCTTATTTAATTAGGAGCTAAAGTTATACTTTTTGTGTTGAGTCTATAGTTTGAGTTGAGTCTATTATAGACGATACACAAAAAGTCACTTTAGCTGTGAATTAAATACACAATTTTTTCGGCAAACTTTTAAATTTTTAATAAATATGTAATTAAAGCTAATTTCTCCATTAGTCTTTTTCATCTATTTTTCTAGCCAAAATAAAACCAGAAACCATGATTAATTTTCTAAAGAGAGAGTAAGACGAACATCACAATTTTTCATGGAAAAAATATTTTATATGATTAAAATTGTGACATTTCACATTATCTTATATATTAATACGCTAAAAAAAACTTTTTGGAGTCTAAGGCTTTTTTATTCGCAGATGGATTCATTTAAAATTTTCACTGCTAACTGATATTAGTGTAACTTAGATTTTAAAGATTTTTCACACAAATCGGATCATAAATAAAAAAGTTATAGAATTAAAATGTATTTTTGAATTTAACGGCCCCTGCTATACAATATGAAATGGAATTGCCCAAGTCTTTTCTTTGTGTTTTATTTATTTATTATTATTATTCAGTATTTTATATTTTCTTTTCAAATTTCAATTTAGTTTATGCATTGATTTAGGAGCGCATAGACGTATTATTTTTCTTTGTTTTTTTATTATTATTATTTTTCTTTGATTTTCTTTAATTTAATTATTATTTTTCTTTGTTTTTAAATATTTTCTATTGATTAGAAATTAAAGAAACAATTCATAAAATTGATTTGTTCTTTCTGTGCAAAACAAGATAAGCAGGCTACAGACCTTCAATCAATTTGTCAATCAATTGAAAACGAAATTAAACGAAATAAAATTTAGGGGATTTTTACACTAAATTTTATTTCGTTTTTTTTCGTTTTCGAATTGATTGACAAATTGATTGTAGGTCTGTAGCCTGCTATAGAGAAATATTTCATAATAGCCGTGTTCGATTTTTCTGTTTTTTCTTCATAAATGTATGGTGTCATGAATGGTGTTAATGGTGAAATGAATGTTGTGAATGAAGAAATGAATTGCACGTGGTATTTATCATTTTAAAATTCATAATATTTTTAATTATCGTACTGGTGCTTTAATTCCTGTCTGATGTGTTTGTTAAATTTGTCAGATGAAGATAGAATTGATGGAAATGAAATGATTAATAAATTTGTATGTACTGAAATCTCTGTTCCCATTCTTTTTCCTAAATTACATGAATATGTGAAACATCATATGATACATAGACCATGTGGTGCTCTAAATCCCAATTCTGTTTGTATGAGAGATGGTTAGTGTAGTAAGAATTTTCCAAAATCTTTTTCTGAAAATACTAAAGAATCAGTGAATGGTTATCCGTTGTATCGTCGACGTGATAATGGTATGAGTGTTGATGTACGTGGTGCATCTCTTGATAATAGATACTAGGAGGGCCCAGCGTGCTTCGCTACGCTTATAAATAAAGTTTTTGCGTAGACATTTTGTTGACGTAGAAGCAATGATTTCAGAAAGTGGTAATGAGAAATGCTAGCATATAATTTTTAATTTTTCTTTTTAAATATATGAATGAAAAATAAACTGAACTCTAGCTGATCAGTTCGGATATATAAAAATTAGCGATCAAATAAGTTTTCAAGTAAGCTTATTTGATCTCTAACTTATTTGATCGCTAATTTTTCATATGTCCGAACTGATCAGCTAGAGTTCTGATTATTTTTCATTCATATATTTAAAAAGAAAAATTAAAAATTATATGCTAGCATTTTTCATTACCACTTTTTGAAATCATTGCTTCTACGTCAACAAAATGTCTACGCAAAAACTTTATTTATAAGCGTAGCGAAGTACGCTGGGCCCTCCTAGTTTATAATAAACATATAATTTTATTATATATTTTTAACAATGACGTATCCAACATAGACTGCTTAATAATTTAAATATATTTGTTCAGTGTAAAAGTCGTCTTTTTCCATAAAAAAGTCTTACTCTATAGACTTTGTTTTACAGTAGAACACTTTCTTTATAGTATATCACTTTTTAAAAAAAAAATTATTGGAATGTAAAAAAAGACATGGAATAAATAAAAAGTCTTCATCTTTTTTCTTTTCGCACTTATATGATTTTCATATCTTCTCTTTCACAAAATAAAAAAGACTAACGACCTTTACTTCCAAAAAAGAGAAAAAAACATTTAAATTTGTATGAATAAAATTTTTTTATGAAAGCAGCCTTTTCAAAATTTCATAATCCAATAAATAGTTGTTATTTTGTTGTCATAGTTATACAATAATTCTAAATTTCGTTATCCAATGGAACTGTTTGTTATGTTTTGTTGTCATAGTAACATACAATAATTCAAAATATCATAATCCAATGAGAATCAATTTATTTTTTGTTGTCATAGTTATACAATATGTTTGAAAAAATAACAAACTAACAAATGCTACTTTACAGCCTCCGTAATATAAAATAAAAATGGCGTTACTTTTGCTGTCGCAGGCTAAAAAGTAAGAATTAAGCTAACTCCCTTAGGGCAGTGAAGTTAAACTTTACAGCCGTTTGCCGAAAAAAATATTTTTTAACCAATTGTTTCGTAATGATATTACATTCGGCACCTGTATCTAATTAAAAATTAATGTTTACAAATATTTTTAAACTATGCTTTTACGTTAATATTATTTACTTCAAATTCTAAAACATTGATTATAAATCTTTTGCCTTCTCGTCTGCTTTGCGATAGCACTTCGCATTGTTGTTTTCCCCGTCAGGTTGAAAATTTGAGGTTATTTCATACACCAACCTAGTTCGACACATTACCGCAAAATGATTACGTCGTTGATATTTTGAACATGTTTTTCCTTGTGCTTTACAAATTTGATTGGTTCCATGATTTTAACCACATCGTTTACTTTTGTATTGTTCGTTTCTTTCTCCAAATCCAAATCAGGTTTGCGATTGTTCTCCCAATTATTGCTCATTATGCCGTGTACTTGGGAACTGAATTCCATTTCGTTGTAATACATTCGTAAAGCCTCTCTGTTTAATGTGATTAAATTTCCTTTGTTTTACCATTGCAACTTCTTTTTTTACAATTACCTCCTTTTGCAGATCTTCACATTGTTTTTAACCGCTTCGACATTTTTCTGATTTCCATTGCCTTTAATAACGCAAGTTTCTTTTCTGCCAATAATTTAGCTTAAAGCTTTTCATCTCGGACTCCCACAATCAATCGGTCGCAGATCATACGATTTTTATAATTGGTTTTACAATCTTCCTCTTTACATGTAAACTCACAGACTACTGCTTGCGTTTTTAATTCTGTATTAAAATTATCTAATGTTTGATATGGTTTTGAATAGGTTAGTGCAACCTATTAAATTTCGCCGTTTCAATTGCAGTATTTTAGTTGGGCGTAAATTGTAAAATGTTCTCTAAACAACTTCACTACATTGTAAATCTTCTTTTATCCTCCTAAAACTCAAAATTATTAAAAATTTCAATTCCAAAAGTGTAACAAAATTGCAATTTTGGTTTTATCACTTTCTGCACACACTTTTGTGGCTTCCATGTTTATTTCGAACTTTGTTTCCATTTTTTCTAATTTTGCTCCGCATTTTCAAAATTGGCGAAGCTTGGATCTAATTTCTCCATATTTTATTATATTCTTTTCGTTTTCTTTTTTAACCCAACCCACCTGATACCATGTATTATTTATTATTTTCTTATTTATTTATTACCAATTTATTACAAGCTTCAAAAGTCAATCTCTACTTTTTACATCATTATTATTATTCTATTGACAGTTTTGTATTTGTTTATGTTATTTTTATCTTCAATATTCTACTACTACTTTGGTTTTACTATAATATATATTACATGCCGACGCCGAAGCCTTCATCGGTGACATTCCTGTTTTATAGCTTTTATAAACTACTAGCAGGACCCGGTGTGCTTTGCTACGCTTATAAATAAAGCTTGTGCACAGACATTTTGTTGACGTAGTAGTAATGATTTCAAAAAGTGGTAATGAGAATGATAGCATAACTTTTAATTTATCTTTTTAAAAATATGGATGAAAAATAATCAGCATATGAAAAATTAGCGATCAAATAAGTTTTCAAGTAAGCAAAAAAAAAATTAAGTAACTTGTTGAATTAGTAGAGGTGTGTTATCTCTATATAGAACAGTATACAGAACATAAATAGATTTACAAATGTTCGCAGTACCCATATGTTCAATGTACTTAGTACTCACTAAGAAAAGAGAGCCTACAGGTTTCTAATGTTCAATTTCTCGATGCTTCTGCAGGTTATACATTATTTGTTGTGGTTCCATTGTTGGTTCAGATATAGAGATTATCTAGTTTTATCTATTCTGTCTACGCAACATATATTTGTCCATACGAAAATCAATCCGTTCTACATCTAAAGCGCGCACTTTTAATGAGTGAGCGTGATCTTTTTTTATGGTGATTGCAAACATCAATTTAATTGACAATTGTGAACTTTTGAATTGAAATGGTAATCAACCGTATTGTATTTATATTAAACCCAATCACCAGTATTGTATATACACCTATTTTCAAGCGAAATTACTGTTGGTTTTTTGTAAATAAAATGATACTAAATGATCCAATTTTAAATCGGTTTTCAGTATTAAATAGCTGGTGGAGTATTTTGGTATATAATTTGTTATTTTATCTCAACTAAATCGTTACAAAATTTTAATTTAAAGTTTGATATATAAGTTTTTTATTTACAAAAAACCAACAGTAGTTTCGCTTGAAAATAGGTGTATATTACCAATGTAATTTTGTAATATTTTGGTGTATATAACCAATTTAAATGACCGACGGAGCAGATCGTTTCGGCGGTAGCATTAATAATTGATTGAGAACTAAGTTCGCGAATACTACGCACAGATCTTCAATCATTTTGCTATATTGGACAGGAAATATCATCAATCATGTGCGATTAATATTTTTTCCCTTTGCGTTCTTGTAGATGAAGAACAGTAAGCGGTCAGCATGATTTCAAACAAAGCCCGAACTTAGTTTGGAGGTGACATACTGCACGTGTCATTGATGAATGATGCATACATCCCAGTGCTGCTTCATTGTAGCACGCTAAAACTGAAATGTTTCCTTTATTAAAGTACTTTCTAACTAAGGTATTTGACTGATTTGACGTATATTCGTACGCATGGAGGGATCAGTTTTTATTAATTTGTTAATTTTTTTTCTATTTTTTGATCCACAGGTGTGACAACCCCGCGTACTCCAGTCCCTGTTATTGGCACATGAGTTAACGTGAGATATCACATACCACTGGCAATAGCAGTGAGATATCACTAGCCAAGGTGATATCTTAGGGGTGCTGGCGGATGAACTGTATTCAGTCAACGGTAGCACTCACAATCTTAGCTAATGAATATTCCTTGATGCTGAAACGCTGTAGCTTGCTCGAAGAAACGAGCTTTCATATAACTATATATCTGAGCTTTAATCATTGAAAAATATACTGCGTCCCATAATCAAGGATTATGCCATTAGCTGGACTATTGGCAAACCAATTTTAGTTTTGTTCCCGCAAATTTTTAAAACAAATTTGCTTTTTATCTCTTATTTTATTTTTATTTTCCCTATCCTATCACGAAATATTGGCCTATGTCATATTTTATATGTGATAAGATTTATAGTTTAGTTGTCCATTATTTAACAAAAAATATTAAAAAAACAAAAAAAAAACAGATTTGCGTCCATTAACATCCTTAGAACGCATGTTGTTGTGGGACCTTGGTCTTAAAAGGTTTTTATGTGTTGTTGTGACACATATTGTAATGCCTACTACACATTTTATTAAAAAAAAAAAAAAATATAC
Source organism: Diogma glabrata (assembly GCA_963693315.1). Classification (NCBI taxonomy): domain Eukaryota; kingdom Metazoa; phylum Arthropoda; class Insecta; order Diptera; family Cylindrotomidae; genus Diogma; species Diogma glabrata. Next base: position 201,016,139 of record OY856188.1, read on the forward strand.
CGTATTCCAAGTTTATGTGCGATATATATGTTCTTTGTAGCAAAGGATTAATATAGAACAACCATCCATGTTTATGGAACTATTTCTATGTTCCCGTTTTGCATACCTATATGTTGTTACCATACCGCCATCTGCGTTGGCTCTTCTTTTATATAAAGGATATTCATCGTTTCATGTAACTGAATTTCCTGTAACACTGAATCCTTGATGATATCACTTTGCGTTCTTTGGATTCAGTGGATTCAGTGTTCTAGAAAGCTCGTGTTACATATTTTTCGTCACAACTTCCTACAAATCTTTATCGAAGCTGGCATCGGATATTTGCCGTGTGCATTTGAGAGGATTTTGTGTATGTGCGTTAGTTGTGAATAACCGTCATATTAAATTGGCTCTCGCAAATAAACTGGTACTTCAGAGAAAAGCTTGGTTTGATTTAAACGAATGAATATTAAACGTTCTGTTTCGAATGTTTTTACATACATATCTACCATGTATTGGTAAAACAATTGACGGCATTTCCAAATGTGGGAATCTTCATCTTCTTCCCCTCGAATCATTAATTCTTCTTTTATTGACAAAAATATACCCCGGTTGAAATTTATTGCCGACTTTATTAATTGTAACTTCGTTTATTGTTCGAGCATTGAATCTTCTCACATGTCCTCTAGCAGGCGTTTTGTCAACCTGAACTATTGAAACTTATGTATGTATCACATACATCATGTCAACTGCTGTTTTAAACAAATGCACTAAATCGTTTTTTGAAATCTGGTTTTCAAACAAATTATCAAAATTCCATTCCGTGTGGAAGTATTTGGTATAATATACAATAGAACCAATTCCCATGCAATGGGCAAAAATGAAATAGAACATTTGTATGACCGTATGTATATAAATGTATGTATATATGTGTTGAATGGTCTAGTGGCTAGCACTACTTCCATTTAGGTCAAAGTGTTGTTATACAAAGTCATTAACAACCATCAACACACTGGTTATACAATAACACTGGACACTGGAGTGGTAATACAATTAACCGGTAATCAACCAATATTTTTTTTTTTTTTTTTTTAATAAAATGTGTTGTGTAGTAGGAATTACAATATGTGTCACAATAACACATAAAAACCTTTTAAGACCAAGGTCCCACAACAACATACGTTCAAAGGTGTTGATCGACGTAAATCTTTCTTTTTTTTGTTTTTTTTTATATTTTTTGTTAAAGAATGGATAACTAAACAAAAAATCCTATCACTGACAAAATATGACATCCCTACGGGCAAGCGCATCGGACGAAATGTATTAAATATACAGGACAAAAATTCGGATGCATTGGACTACTTGGACAAAATTATGGATTCATTGGATTTTTGTCCATTGTGTGGATTTAATCTCGGATCACAAACATCACCTTAATATGACGATCATCAGGATACATTGGACACATTGGATAAATTCTGTACTTCATTGGATTTTTGTCTAACGTGTGGATTTAATCTTGGATCTCGAACATCGGTCCAATATGATGAACATAAGGATGGGTTTTACTCTTTGGACAAAATCTAGGATTAGTTGGACTTTTGTCTTTCAATAAGAAGAGTAAAGCATAAACCAAAAATCAATAAACTTAATTTTGTTTCTCATTGATATTTTTCAATTTGAAATTATTTCGTTGGTTGCGCTTGTGTCAAATATTTATTTTCACGGAAAAGCTAAATATAAAAAACAAATGATGGTTAACATCATTCGTTTTATAGTTTTTAATACAATTTTTATAAAGTTTTAGTATAGTAATTAATTGTGTGTGTTATTTATAATATGTGTAATGATATACATATATAAATTTGACAATTCAGCAGTAATTAGAACCGTCGCAAAAACAACCAAAAGGCTGTAAAAAAGCCGCGCCATGTTTTTCTTTAGCTTGAAACGTGTTTTTCTTTAGCATAAATCGATTGTTATTTACTCTAAATAAATAAGAAACAAAACAACATTGTGCGAAAAAAGATGAAAATATAGTGTTTCGCAATTAAACAATTTTTTTAAAAATTCTTGAATATGTTCAGCCAAGTACCATTGGTGTCTTCCATAAACTTTATAGTCTATGATTGACTGAAAGTTTTAAAAAATTTCAGTTTTTACGGTTATATATCACCTCAATCTCGAAATCGGCACATATTTATCATTTTTGCCTTATCTTACCACATAAATATACGTAAATACATATATTTTCATTTTCAGTGAGAAAGTCGTTGTGAATAATGGATAATAAACAATCAAGTCCTCACCATAAGGGTTTTGTTCTATTTTTTCAAAGCACGGAACCCTTAAAATAATAATAAAACTTTCTCAAATTCTTTTTTTTATATTTCATAAAGCTTAAAAATACAAAATTTTAAAGCCTACTAAATTATTTTTTAATCTCATCACTTCAAAATAACTACCAACGTTCTAAAATAAAATGAAATAAAAATTAAAATTTATTATCGATATAACATTTGTTGGGTTCTCTCAGATAACAAATTTACATAATAGACCAAATACATGTTTTCACAACATCGTTTTCTTAACACATCAATAATAGGTCTTTTTACTGAAAGCATATTCTAAATATATTCTTTTTTCTAATACCTTTATAATTACCAACTTCCATTTAATATATTAATAAAACATTTGATGGGTTTTCTAACAAATATTTTTATCGAAAACAACTATATGTTTGCAAACTTATCTGGGTTCGTGTTTAAGTTTTTTACTGTTGTTAAATATTATTAAGTGTGTTCCATTTACCACATTTTCCTTTACTTTTGTACTAAATTTCGTTTTCAAGTTAACCATATCAAATGATGGTAAAGCTACGTGACAAACTTACGCTTCTATTCACCACCAGAGTTTTTGTCAGTTTAGAGAATAATTTCAAATATGTTTGCCCAAATGTTTATTCAAATTTAGAATTTCTAGCCTAAATGTCATATTTCTGTCCAGCTTTCTTTAATTGCTTATATTTTGAATGAATCATAATTTTAATTTTCAGAAATTTTTTAATATTTAATTAATTTTCTTAAATTTAACAAACTCAAAATAAAATTTAAGCATAAAATTTTGTCAAACTAATAATTTTCTTTTACGTTGTTTAGCAATATTGTTTTTCAAAATTGTCAAAACAATTTATTATCAAAAATAAATGTCGGAAACGTGTGGTAAGAAAGAATTTGAGTTGTAGTAGATCAAAAATCTAATACACCTCACATTTAAGTCGTTCCATTTAAAATTCGGTTCGGGTAGCAAGTTTACCTAAAAGGAACACGGGTACCAATATTGAGGGATAATAAATTTCAATTCGCATAATTTTGTGTTTTTCAATTCTGTACATTTGGTTGGTTTTTGAAAATTCGCCAAAATGATACTAAATTACTACATTCATATCAATGCTACCAACGTGGTATAAAAATTTGTAAAAACATTTTAATTTTACTAAAAGTTTGGGAAAGCAAAATTTTGATTTTATAAACTTTCAGAAAAAGCATGAATGCTGACTTTTTTTTTACTAATGAGAAACATATAGTTAAATAAGATATACTTTTATTGATAACTTTGAATACAGTTGTAGAAAAAATGCAAATTATTCGAAATGAAAATTTTAACCTTTAAAACCTATTCGGTGCACAGTATATATACTAGTAGTGTCTTTCAAAACATGGCGCGCAAGACACTACCGCGTCTCTTGATAAAAAGTAAGTACCTTATTTTATAATATCTATATCTAGAATATTATTTCACACAAATGATTTTAATCATTTTATGTTTGAGGTTATTTGTTATACTATACTAGAAGTAATTTATTATTGTATTATTAATGTTAAAAAAAAAAATAAATTCGCTTGGCTCATTGTTTTTATAAAATATTCAGGATATTATAAGGAATGTTTCTAAAATTCTGTGTTTATAAAACTGCATTAGGTTTCACAATATAGCCGCACTAGGTTTTTAAGAATGTTTTGTTGAATTCTTTTTACTTTTTCAAATCATTTTGGATTATTGGTCAATAAAGTAGAAATAGTATAGAGGAAAAATCGTTTTTGAGTTTTGTGTATGATATTTTTAGTAAAAGCACATTAAAATTTCTGTTGAAATATTTCAGTGAAGCTTATAATAGTATATTCTTTAGACCGTACTGAGTGCAGGCAAAAATAAAAATGGCTAAATTGCTTTCGATATAAGTTTAATGAAGTATCTTACATCTTTTTATTTTCAAAACTTTTCGCCGTGTTGCTAAATTTAAAAAAAAAACATTAAACAATTTTGATAACTATTATAAAAGTATTTTTAATTTTAAAATAACTTAACAAATTAAAATTACATATCTTAGACCGGTTTCGACCTGTGGTCATTATTAATAATGAAATACGTTGAGTACTTGTCACAGTCTGATTTTATTTATTTAACTTAAATTTGCTTTCTTTAATGTGGATGAAGGGAATGTGGTGCTTATGGCTGGGTGAAATTACATTATTGTTATATTTTGTTGTTTTCGTGCGGATTATTGCATTTTTAAAATGGTGTCCAGCAGGGGATTAATTTTGTAAGTCAGTTTGTAGTTGAGTACGTTTTCATTATTGATTTTTGATGCTTTGCATATTTCGAACTTCTCCAATGTTCCTTTTTGCAGTGGTGTAGTGATATGAAATCTCTATTCTGGGGTGTAAGTGGTTTTCTTCACGTATGCGCCTTGCTTAGTTTGATTTGCATTCTAGCAGGTTTCGTGCAAGTCTGATCTCCCTGTTTGGCCTATATAGTATGAATTGAATGTATTTTCTTTTTCTATTTTGTGTACTCCGGTTTAGTTGTGTAGAAAGGTTTCTGTTTTATTGAGGTTTTTAAACTTTGTTTGTAAGTTCTCGTTATAGTTTTGCATGAAATGTTATAATAATATTTTTCTACGATGTTTTATAGAACGTATGGGATGAAATTGGAATATGGAATAAATGTATACTTCCTTCCACCGCTGCTATCTATGTCGTTGTGATATGGGCATTGTTTACACTGCTAGTAATATCTTTTGGGTTAGGATCAGTTTTGTTTTTGTTGTTGATGTGTGCTTTGTGTTTTGTAATCAATTTTTAAATCATTTCCTCTTTGTATTCATTAGTTTTTGCAGTATATTTAATAGTTTTGAATTCTTCGTTGTAGTAATTTCCATTAACCGGTGTGTTTAAGTGTCTATTGATGAAAGAGTTGTCAGCGGACATTTTGTGTTGGTGTGGGTGATGAGAAAATACATGGATTGTTACTTTACTTGTGGTAGATCTTCGGTATATCTTGGATTCGAAGTTATTGTTGTTCTTTTGTATTGTAAGATCCAGACAGTTGAGTTTGTTGTCTATTTCTTTTTTGTGGGTCAACTGAATATTTTTAACCTGTTTGTTTAAGTGATTTTTTAAATTATCTATTTGTCTGTTAGTGCCGTTAAATAAAATAAATGTGTCGTTTACATATCTGCAGTAGAAAACTAGTTTTGGAACTAATTTATTGTGTTGCCATCAGGGATGAATTTGTTTTAAACTCGTTTAAATATATGTCTGCTAGTATATCTGAATGTGGGGATCACATGGGCAGTCTATTTCTTGGATAAAGTATTCCTTGTAAGATCGGCAGAAATTTTGTTGTTCATTATTGTTTTAAGTGTTTGCTTAAGCTCGTTTATTTGGTTTAAATTTTCTGTGTGGTGGTCTTTTAATCTTTGTATGGTTAGTTTTATTACTACGGAGATGGGAAGTTGGATGTACATATTGATGATGTCAAAGAAAACCATTTTATACACTCACCCAACAATTTTAATACTTTGTATTCGGGTACTGTTGTGTAGTTTATGAGTGGTCTTATTGGTTTGATGGGTTTGTGTATTAAGGGTGGTCCTGTTAATACTGAGATTACAGGGTTAAATTGTTTTAACTTTCTGTTTTGCGTTTTGTTTATGAGGTGAGTCCATTTGTTTAGTGAGCTATTTATTATTTTATTGCAACAATGGGTTGTTATTACTATTCATGATTTCGTTTGTTTTGTTATGGTATTCTTCTATATATGATATAAGGTAATATGGTGTTACTTTTATCTGCTTTTAGTAGTACGGCATGGTTGTCCGCTATTTTTCATTGCATCGAATTTATTGTTAGGTTTTAAATTGATGACTTGGTTGATTAGAGTTATGTTGAAGATTTGGTTTTTGAAGTCGTTTTTTAAATTTTTCCGTCTAAGTGTGTTGTATTTTAAAACTTTATTTAATATTGTTGTTTCAGCTTTTGTGAATTTGATGTTATCAAAGTACAAAGTTTTCGCTTTTTGGTTAACTTTAAGTTGTGTGCAAGGTACATATCAACAAAAACAGATTGAAAGAATTTCCAATAAAACAGAGATAACTAAACTTTTTTATGTAAATAATTTTATATACAAATTTTAATTTTAAACGATAGCTTCGAATTTTTCATAATACATAAAACTTTAAGAATATTGTCCTGAAAGTTTTATAATATAAGAGGATCGATTACCTTCGGAAAAACTCATCAGTTCGATAAGTTTATAACTGGAATTTGATCATAAAATGTATTTAATTGTTAAAATGAGTACAGGTTGAGCAATACGTATTGAAAGCTCCGTTAGATTGTATAAAATCTATCTCCTAGTCATAAACATTAAACACTACACAAATTATGATTGTAATGTACGAACTTAAATATTTTCAGATAGTAGTTTCGAGTTTGAGGCCAGTGAAACAAGGAATGAAAACAGCAGCCAAATTCTGTAATTGTGAAGCGGTGAAGTGATAAAAATTTCTTCGTTTCTTTTCATTAAAAAACTTATCACTTCACCGCTTCACAATTACAGAATTTGGCTGCTGATGTTAAACAGGATCTAAAAATGAAATAATGAAAACAGATGTTAAACAGGATCAAAAACAGGATTTCCAGATTTCATTAAAAAAACAACCATATAAAGGAAAATCACTAGTGGAGCTTCCAACATGTTTTTTTATTTATTGTTAGGCAATGCATTCTAGCATTATTTTGACCAAATCATTTAATAACCAACTTTCACAAATATATTTGTTTACCTCATTAACTTATTAGTATAAAAGTAAAGATCAGGGTGGTTATTTTGTAGCGTTATCTCACTAGGTGAGATAAAAAGTGAGATAAAATATTTGTCTTTAATCGATTATATTAGATAAAAGAAATCATTTAAACATAATTTTTTTATCTCACTATTTATCTCACCTAGTGAGATAACGCTACAAAATAACCACCCATGAGCTCTTAAATTAATAACATACGAAAAAATGCTTGCGAATAAATAGTTATATATTTCCTCAGTTTAATGAATATGTAAATGTGATAATAATTTTCGAAAAAATCGTGATCAAATGCAAAAAATACATATCAGAAAAAATTGAACAGACGATAGATCTATCGGTAAAATAATAATGAGTTGGTATTGCAGTATTTTGTATCTTTTGAATTTATTTATTTGCATTTGATAACGATTTTTCAAAATAAAACAAAATATCACATATATTTGTGCCGTTTACTTCACAGACCGACTAACTCCACTTTTTGGAAAATTTTAAATTTAAATGTCAAAGTACTTGCTATAGTCATAACTTTCTATGTTAAAAACAACTTTCCTGAATAATTAAGATAAACACCATTAAAAGTCAAAATTTGTCTGACCATTAAAAAATGACCATTAAAAACCTGACATTAAAAACTAATAATATCTATTATACTAATTAAATTACTACTATAATAGCTAATTGATATACTTAGTAACCAAAATTAAATAAATTATGTTTATAATAACATTCCTGAATGATAAAGATTAACACTACTAAATATCGAAATTTATTTGACCTTTGAAAAAACTCAATTTTTATCAACATTTTGTTTTATGGAGTTAATCGTGTTGTGCAGTGAACGGCTCATTTAATGATAGGCGTTTATGATATTTATAAATATCATAAATCTGATCTTCCTTAATACCATGTACTGTCTATTACTGTTTTTATTTTTCTTACCGTTGTAAGTTAAATGAAAACAATTATAAGCCTCAGATCAATGAACTATTTGTTCGTTTTATTGTTTTTCACATATATTTCTGGGATTACTTATCAGTGTTCTTACTACAATTATTTCATAATTTTAAAAAACAATTGGTCCTAATATGCTAAACATGTTGTGTTGACATAAATTTAAACAAGAATATAATTTATGATACAAATAAATTAACACAAACAATTTTAAAACAATTAATCTGTAACATCTAAAACATCAATTTACACTAAGACGATCGACATGGGGCTATTATTGTTTATAAATCAATTGATATTAATTGTCTATTTTATGTATTGTACATATAATACATATTGTATATATAATATAATTTTTAACATAATGTAATTTAACTTTATTCTTAAATTTTTTTCATATATATAGAATAAAATTTTTAAAAATGCATTCAATATATTTGTATTTATTTTTGGATATTCCTTGAATTTGTCCATACTTTTTGCTGTCATTTTTGTATTAAGGATATAATATAGGTTAAATTTTAGGAAAGCATGTAAATATATCCTAAAATAACTATATGTTTATCAATAAAAGTTTTTGTAAATAATTCAATATATTGGTATTTATTTTTGGATATTCACTGATTTCGTCCACAACTTATTACTTCAATATTTGTAGTGGACAGTTTTAAGGATGGTATGGATATATGTCTGGACATCGGACGTGTGGACGATTTTGGACCAAACTCATTGAACAAATCTAAGGGCAATCCAATCCATTGTTGGATTTTTGTCCCAAAGTTAATAGGATTTTGAGTCCCCAATATAACTGAATCGTCCTCAAATTCGTACTATGATTTTGCCGGTAGGGATAGGCCAATATTTTATGATAGAATAGAGAAAATAAAAGTAAATTAAAAGGTAAAAAGCAATTTTTTACAAAAATTCGCTGAAACAAAACAAAAATGTAGTTGCCAATAATCCAGCCGGTTGCATATTCCTTGATCCTGTGACGCACAGTCTTTCTTAATGATTGAAGCCCACACATAGTTATATGAAGGCTCGTTTCTTCAAGAAAGCAATAGCGTCTCATCATCAAGGACTATTTCACAGCTAAGATTGAGGGTGCTACCGTTGACTGAATACAGTTCATCCGCCACCACCCCTAAGATGTCACCTTGGCTAGTGATATCTCACTGCTATTGCCAGTGGTATGTGATATCTCACGTTAACTCGTATGTCAATAGCAGGGACTGGAGTACGCGGGGTTGTCACACCCGTAGATCAAAAATAAAAAAAAAATTTCAAAACAATAAAAACTGGTCCCTCCATGCGGGGTCTGGTCCCTCCAGACTGGTCCCTCCATTTATCATATATAGACATGTAGATAGAAGATAGATAGATAGATTAATTGATTGATCAGTTATCGACTACTGAGAATTGAAGAATATTTCAGTACTAATATCGCAATTAAAAAATGGAGGTTGGTGGTTGAAGGAGGAAAATTTAGGATTATATGTGTTTTTTAATGTCAAATCATAAAAAAATAAAAATAAAAATTTTGACTGAAAAATACAAAAAATTTTTGGGGGGAGGCCGTATCACTTAAGGGTATAAAAATAATTTATAACCGATTCTTAGACCTACCGTATATGCACATAAAATTTCATGGAAATCGCCCAGACCGTTTCGGAGGAGTAATTGAAGAGTATTCCAGTACTAATATCGCAATTAAAAAATAGGGATTGGTGGTAGAAGGGAGGAAATTAAGGATTATATGTATTTTTTAATGTCAAATCAAATAAAAATAAAAATAAAAAATTTTGTCTGAAAATACAAAAAAAATTTTGGGGGAAGGGCCCTTATCACTTAAGGGTATAAAAAATAGTTTACGACCGGTTCTCAGACCTACCGTATATACACATAAAATTTCATGGAAATCAGTAAAGCCGTTTCGGAGGAGTTTGGTTATACAAACACTGTGACACGAGAATTTTTTATATATAGATTAAACTTTTTAAAATTGTCTCATTACAGATGAAATATAGGGAAAATTCTAAACGTATTCGGTCTAATATTTTGGAAAAACTAATTAAATAGATATCATTCGAAATGATGGGTGCCATTTTACACGGCTATATTCTATCCGACTCATTCCATAGAATCTCTACGTACGGCATCACTTTCCTTGTTTAAGTTTCAAACATTGAATATTATTTATCGAACATTATAATTTGTAATTTAATTTATAAAATCTATCGAAAAAGGGTTAACTTTTTCGAAGAACATTCCAAAAGTTAACGACATAATTAAATTTAAATTTTTATAAAAATGGGTTTTCTTTAAGTTAATCAAACGAACTTTTTTCGTTTCCGCTTCACTAATAAAACATATTTGGAAATTCATTTTAAAAACATGTAAACATTTCTGAAATTGGTAATGAATGTAACATATATCATCTTTTTATATGTATTATTGTTGTATTATTGATTAGTTTGACATATGTAGTAGCACAATATAAATATAAAAGTTTCTTTATTTAAACGCTTTGAATATTCGAACAACAACCATGCCAACAGAAATGAGGAGATTTGCAATATAGTGGAATGAACGAAGTTTTGAAGAATGAAATGATTTAGGAAGGATCGTTTGTTGAAAGAATTTTTTTGTTAATATGGAACAAAAATTTTATTCCATATTAACAAAAAAATTATTTCATTATTAAATTTATTTTTTTTGTTAAAATGGATACTAAATCATATTAAATGACACAATGAAAACATAATTCTAAAATCGTTTTTATGAAGTGGCAAAAACACAATGTGTACCATTTCTACTCATGATAATGAACGACAATCAAAAAAATCATAATCAAAAACATTCAACAAATCTCTATGATTTTAATCAAACAAATTTTTTTTGGTAATTTAATACATTTCATACCACAAAAACTTCGTTTTGATAAATATAGAGTAAGGATAGCAAAATCCACTGAGTGGGCGAATTATGATTAAATTAATAGAAAAAAATATCTACAATAAAAAAATTAATTTTCACGTTTCATTTAACGAAAAACTTTGAAAGTATAACGAATAAAGTTAAGAAATTCAATTACTGGGTTTGATGAATAAAAAAACGAACAAAAACTGATAATAATTAAATATGAACAGAATTAAAAAGATTCTGAACTGAATAATTCAAAACGGATTATATTTCATGTTCGTGAATAATATGTTACAATGTAATCTTGGGTATATAAACTATTAAAAAAAACTGTTGGCAAGGTCTAGTTCTTAAAAATCATGCAATATTCTGTTCCAACTCAACCTAAAATAAATGAATATTTTAACGGCCAAACAAACTCTAAAATCATTTGATTGTATTTAACTTACTTTTTTTATCTAACGAAACAAATTACACTCACACATGTCTGTTGTCAAATTAATTAAATTAAATTAAATTATTGTAACAATTCTTTCTTCTTGTTTGAGCCGTCGTAGAATCAAGTTCTAAACTTAAAATTAAATTATTAATTGTTCAATAAAATCAAATCAAATATTGTGCTTTAAAATAAAGTTATTTTCAATTTTATTCAATAAATAAATATTACATTTCATAAAGTAGATTCAGTGCTTTAATCATTTTTGTTCTTTGGAGATAAGTCAACGCAACATTTGGTCCTTTCGAGCTGCAGATTTGGAACCAGAAAATAGAAGTGAAGTTGGAAATTTCAACTGGGAATACATAACCTTGCCAAGACCTGTCACCAAACCACGTTTCGGTCGATAAGTATAACATAAAATATATTTTTTCTCAAGGATATTTAATTTACAGTGAAATTAAAAAAGCATTCCGAATTCTTTTTGAACATTTATTAAATAAATATATAACTGCATTTTGATTATTGTTTTTGGTGAACTTGAACATTATAACGTATGAATTTCTTTAACATTTCTTCAATCATTTAAATAATAATTTATTTACTGTATATGTAAAATATTTGTTTGAACATTTGTCATTGCTTTTGTGATTTTGGTGTGTTTTCTTTTATAATTTTCGTGTTTAATATGGCTACGTTTAAAATGAATCCTAAGGCGTTAGCTGCAAAACGTGAGATTGTTATGGGGCAAATAGTTAATCTAGTACGGTTTGTAGATGAGCTCGACGAAGATAAAGCTATTACCGAGCAATTAGTAACACGTGTCAATCGAGCACATGAACAATTAAAATCTTTCACGGAAATTGAAGATCACATGTTAAATTTCTCAGGTGAAGAACCATCACAAGCTATTGAGTTCGAAGAACATTTTACAAAATCGCAATATCGTTCGCATACACAGTCTACAAAGTTTGTGCATCTTGCTTCTGAGGATACTTGTGCATGTTGCAAAGCCGGAGTTCATAATTTATATGAATGCACAAAGTTCAAAGAGTTGAACATAACCGATCGAAGAAAGTTTATGAAAGACAATCGTAAATGCTACAATTGTTTGAGTGGTTCACATGCAGCTTATCGCTGCCGCTCAAAACGGAAATATGACAAATGCAAAAAGAGGCATAACACTTTATTGCTTTTAGAGGAAACCTCCGATGCTGACCCCAAGGTCTCATTACTTACAAACTCATCCATCAATGATATAAATGAAGAGAGTTTATATGTTCATCAAATTAATAAAGAACTCTCGACGGTTCTATTGCCGACAGCCTTAATATTTGTGATGAGCTCGGCTGGAGAATACAGGCAGTGTAGGGCGCTTTTGGAATCTGGTTCTCAGATGTCATTCGTCACAGAAGAATGTGTACAGCGGCTACAGCTGCACCGCAGTAACGCTCGGGTGTCTGTCACTGGACTAGGTATTAGTCCAGCAACAATCTCTAGAGGACTGACAGAACCTTTTGTTGCCTCCAGAATTAACAATGCTCTAAATATTAAATTCAATATACTGATTCTATCTAGGATCACATCTCAACTTCCACTAATGAAGTTTGATATTTTCAGATGCGATCATCTAGGGGATCTTGAATTGGCTGATTCGAATTTAAACAAGTCAAGCAGAATAGAAATACTTATTGTTGCCTCCAGAATTAACAATGCTCTAAATATTAAATTCAATATACTGATTCTATCTAGGATCACATCTCAACTTCCACTAATGAAGTTTGATATTTTCAGATGCGATCATCTAGGGGATCTTGAATTGGCTGATTCGAATTTAAACAAGTCAAGCAGAATAGAAATACTTATTGTTGCCTCCAGAATTAACAATGCTCTAAATATTAAATTCAATATACTGATTCTATCTAGGATCACATCTCAACTTCCACCAATGAAGTTTGATATTTTCAGATGCGATCATCTAGGGGATCTTGAATTGGCTGATTCGAATTTAAACAAGTCAAGCAGAATAGAAAAACTTATTGTTGCCTCAAGAATTAACAATGCTCCAAATATTAAATTCAATATACTGATTCTATCTAGGATCATATCGCAACTTCCACCAATGAAGTTTGATATTTCCAGATGCGATCATCTAGGGGATCTTGAATTGGCTGATTCGAATTTAAACAAGTCAAGCAGAGTAGACATACTTATTGGAGCCGACCAATTTTTTAAAATATTAAGTCCTGAAAGAATTATCAATGAACCCAACCAACTCATTGCTCAAAATACGCTGTTTGGATGGGTAATAGCTGGAGAGCTCAGTTCTCAAAAGATAAGAAAATCCACCATAAATCTTCATGCAGAAACTGACATTGATCAATCGTTCCGTAGGTTTTGGGAACTGGAAGAAATGACCGTTAATATTCCTCATTCAGAAGAAGAGAAATGGAAAAAATTCGTTGCAAACCGAGTTTCAGAAATACACGATCTTGTGTCCCTCGTTAAATGGTCTCACGTTCGGTCGAATGACAATCCCGCTGATTGTGCGTCGCGAGGAATCAATCCCTCGCAATTGATTCAAAATCTGCAATGGTGGCATGGTCCTGATTGGCTATCGAACGAGAGGTCAGCTTGGTCGTCAAGTGAGAATTTATCTTTGGATGATAAGGCTGTAGATGAAGAAAAACGCTCCGACATGACTCGAGATTTTGCAACTGAAATACCATATGTTATACTGGATAATTTGATAGAAAGAATATCATCGCTCAATAAACTGGTCAATATTCTAGCATGGGTGATACGATTTTGTAGAAACTATTTTTTGAATCCGAATGCGCGTACAATGGAAGCTGATAGACTACTCACTCATTTGTTTGATTTTTTACATAAAAGTTCTAATGATATCTCAAATTTTCTTTTAAGGGACAAAATCAAATGGCACTTTATACCGCCAGCAGCTCCACACTTTGGTGGACTTTGGAAAAGTGCTGTAAAGTCAACAAAGTACCACCTCAAAAGAGTGGTTGGAAATTCAATTCTTACCTATGAGGAGATGGCAACACTTCTAGTCAAAATTGAATCGATATTAAATTCGCGTCCAATTTGCCCGATGCCATCAGACGAAGTGGATGCGCTAACTCTAGCACATTTTTTAATTGGCCATTCATATACATATCTTCCGGAACCTGATGTTCAGCATTTTAAGTTATCCGAATTGTCCCGTTGGCAAATGGTGCTACAGTTGTCACAACACTTCTGGAATCGTTGGCAACATGAATATCTGACAGCCTTACAAAGAAGGCATAAATGGTACCTGCAAAGAAACAATATTAAAATTGATGATGTTGTTGTATTAAAAAACGAGAACTTGCCACCAGCAAGGTGGCTGCTACTTGGTAGAGTTACTGAAGTACGTCCAGGGAAAGACGATTTGGTGCGTGTCGTCACTTTAAAAACTAAAACTGGTTTGTTAAGACGTCCTATCAGCAAGATCTGCATACTTCCTATTGTTGAAGATGGTGATACTTCAAGGCCGCCGGAATGTTCCAACTCAACCTAAAATAAATGAATATTTTAACGGCCAAACAAACTCTAAAATCATTTGATTGTATTTAACTTACTTTTTTTATCTAACGAAACAAATTACACTCACACATGTCTGTTGTCAAATTAATTAAATTAAATTAAATTATTGTAACAATTCTTTCTTCTTGTTTGAGCCGTCGTAGAATCAAGTTCTAAACTTAAAATTAAATTATTAATTGTTCAATAAAATCAAATCAAATATTGTGCTTTAAAATAAAGTTATTTTCAATTTTATTCAATAAATAAATATTACATTTCATAAAGTAGATTCAGTGCTTTAATCATTTTTGTTCTTTGGAGATAAGTCAACGCAGCAATTCAATTTATCCTAATGAGTTAAATGTACTTCTTTCTGTCTACTCTAACCCCACTGCGAAAATGCTAGAAATTTTTTGTTTTTCTTTTTTATCATTGCGACTTTGATCCTCAGTTATCTTGTGTTATTTGTGTAGTAAATTGTTGGTAAAAAACAATTCGACTTTTATACGTTACAACAACGCGTTTCTCATTATTGAACAATATCTAAAAAATAATGAAAGTTTGGCGGCTGCAGTTCGAAAATTTTATACAAAATATGGTCGAAATAACTTCTTCAACTGTGAAGAAGATTAATTGAAAAATTCAGAGAGACTGGATCAGTTGAAGATTGCTAAACGCACTGGTCGTCCCAAAACAAGGCGTTCAGGTGTCAATTTCGAAGCAGTTGAGATCGTTGGTGAAAATCTTATAACATCAATTCGGCGTCTTGGACAAGAATGTCGAATTTCAAGAAGTTCTCTACAGTGTATACTATAACAAAAGATCTGTGTCTCCATGCTTACAAAATCCAACTAACGCAACAACTGCCTAATGATTATGCACAGCGAAGAGAGTTCGTTGAATGGATTAAAAAACATCAATAAGTGGATAATTGTCTATGTCAACAAGCTCACAACCACCCGTGAATTAAAGGAGGATTTTTTTAATATAGCCACATTTATGCAGAATAATCATAGAAAATTTCGACAAAAAAGTGCGCATATGTCAGTAAAACCGTGGCGGCTATTTGCTCTATGTGTTATTCCATATATAACTCTATCCTATTTCAATGAAAAAATAATTGACAAAAAATTGTGTTTTCTATTTAATTCGATTGTTTTTCGCGAGGTCTGCTTCCAGACGAGTTGATCGACCATCACTTATGGTGGACTGATCTACAATGGTCAAAGAAACCAGAGATAGATTGGCTCAATCAAAGTACGATTACTTCAGAAAATCCAGACGAAGCATTAAAACAACAAAAACTTGACTTTAGCTGTCAAATACAAAAGTTGTAAATTTTTTCTTCTATGAAAATTTAAATAAAAATTCGTTATTTTACCTTAAAATCTAAAGTTAATTGAGGAACTCGATGTCACAACTCTGTGTTGACCCTCAACTGTTATTATCGATAACTGATTGCTGCAAAATAGCTAGAAATAAAAAATGTATTCAACTACAAGTTCACACCAACCGTTCTACAAATTAAGAAACTTGTTCAAGATTTGTCCACTGGAATATTGAAAGTATTTCTCAACCTAAGTCTGACTATTTGGGCCGCTTATTGCACGATGAACAAGTTCAAGTACTTTTATTACAAGAAACACATACAACATCATATGAAAGTTTATTGAATCGTGGTCGTATATTTGATTTTTCATTGGTTGATGCAATATATTCTAAGACTTATGGAATCGCAACTTATGTGAAAAATGATTTGTTGAACAAATGTAAAACTGTTTGTATAAGTCTGCAGCTAATGATGTGGAGATAATAGTTATTGACTTAGAAGGAACTTTAATCGGTATATGTATTAATATGGTTTTCCATAATTTTCACTTGTTTTGTGTGCTTTTGTCACTTTGAAACTTAATTTTTACTATAAGTAAAGATTTTATTTTTAGGATAACCATAGTGACAATTTTTTATATTTATTTTATTTTTTATTTTTTTAAAGAATATATATATTTCGGATTACTCCTTCATCAGTTCTTTTTCTTAACTATAACAATTTTAGTAAAATTACTTTCTTATATCGCATCAGGAATCAGGTTTTATTGTTTTGAAAATTTTTTTATTTTTGATCTACGGGTCTGACAACCCCGCGTACTCTAGTCCCTGCTATTAACATACGAGTTAACGTGAGATATCACATACCACTGGCAATAGCAGTGAGATATCACTAGCCAAGGTGACATCTTAGGGGTGGTGGCGGATGAACTGTATTCAGTCAACGGTAGCACCCTCAATCTTAGCTGTGAAATAATTCTTGATGATGAGACGCTATTGCTTCCTTGAGGAAACGAGCCTTCATATAGCTATGTGTGGGCTTTAATCTTCAAGAAAGACAGTGCGTCACAGGATCAAGGAATATGCAACCGGCTGGATTATTGGCAACTACATTTTTGTTTTGTTTCAGCAAATTTTTGTAAAAATTTGCTATTTAATTAAAATTAAAAATTACATTTATTAAAAATTACATTTATTTTCTCTATTCTATCATAAAATATTGGCCTATGTCATATTTTGTCAGTGATAGGATTTTTTGTTTAGTTATCCATTCTTTAACAAAAAATATAAAAAAACAAAAACAGAAAGATTTACGTCCATCAACACCTCTGAACGTATGTTGTTGTGGGACCTTGGTCTTAAAAGGTTTTTATGTGTTATTGTGACACATATTGTAATTCCTACTACACAACACATTTTATTTAAAAAAAAAAAATATACTATTTCCTATTCTATTTTATTATTTTGTATTATTTATTATGTGGTCGTATAATTTATTTGTTTTTTTATTTATCCTCTCATTTAGCAAGTTAATATCATTTTTGTGTTTGTATATGTGTAATTCTTCTATTCTATCCATGTCACTCCCCTTTTGAATTTTGTGGATGATTTTCAGATTGTGGTTGATGTCAGTGTAATTGTGTTTTCCATTTTTGAGGTGTTGAGCAAAGTGTGATTTGGGATTGTCCTTATTTACTTCACTTATATGTTCGGTAAATCTTATTTTGAAGGACCGCACCGTTTGGCCTATGTAAAATTTCTGGCAATCGTTACACGTTAATTTGTAAACACCTGTTTCACTATTTTGGGTTTTTCCGGTTTTTATTATATTTCTTATTTTATTGCGGGTTTTAAATGCAGGTACGTATCCGAATTGTTTAAAAGTTTTTTGTATGATTCTGTATGTTGTTTTATTGTAGTTAATGCTAATATATTTTTTGTCCTTTACATTTTTTCCACTTTTCAGAGTAGTTTTGTTTTGTAAATATTTTTTGTTTTTATGTTTTTTATTCAACGTGTCTATTAAATTTGTTTTATATTCATTTCTTTGTGCTATATATTTTATGTTATTCAGTTCTTCTTGGTAATCCTCTTGACTCATTGGTATTACATTTGATCTGTTGATCATGTGGTTATATGCTGCTATTTTGTGCTGATATGGGTGGTGTGAATAAATGTTTATTGTTTGGTCCGTTTGTGTGGGCTTCCGAAAGATTTTGAATTATTCGTGTTTTGAATTGTTGTTTCTTACGGTTACATCCAAGAAATTTATCTGCTTATTTTCTTCTGATTCTAATGTGAATTTTATTGATGGATGTATATTGTTTACATATTGATGTAGTTTAATCAGCTGTCTGTTGGTTCCTTTAAATAGAATTAAAACATCATCTAAACGATGCCAGTAGATTATGTTTTTTCTGTGTATATTGATGTCGTTCAAAATGTGTTTACTTTCAAGATTGTCGAAGTATATTTCTGCTAATGTTCCTGATATAGTGAGCTTCCCATTGGTAATCCTTGTGTTTGTTTGTAGAAGTCTTGGTTATGTGTGAAATAGTTTTGTTGTGTGATTTCCTTAATTATGTTTGTTATTTCGGTTACGTCTTTTGTATTAACTCCATTTTTAATTAATAATTTTCTTATGATCTCTGTGGTGTCATTGATTGGTATATTTGTATTATTTGTTATATCAAAATATGCTAGTTTTGTGTTATGTGGGATTTTTATTGATTCAATTTTGTTTACTAGTTCTATGTTGTTTTTTACGGAGTAATCTACGGCGAATTTCATGTGATATTTTAAAAATTTGTTGATGTGCTTTGATATTTTATATGTTGGTGCTATGGTAAAGTTTATCAATGGCCGGATTGGTATATCTTGTTTGTGTATTTTGGGTAATCCTTGTGTGCTTGATGCTGCGGGTTTTATCATTTTGTTGAATCTGATGTTTTTATCGCTTAAAATGTTGATGGATTGGTTAATAAATCGTTTTATTTGTATGTTGAACTCGTTTGTTGGGTCTCTTAAGAGTTTTTGTATTTGCTTCTATTTTCCTATTATAATCTTCAGATCTCATGATGACTGATGTGTTTCCTTTATCTGCTTTTGTTATTGTAGCGTTGTTTTCTTTTATTTTCTTTTGAATGTTGTTCAAGGTTTTTAATTCTTCTTTTGTATTATTGACACTCTTACTGATGCTTTGTTGTGTTTTTGTTGATGACTGTTGTTCTTATTTCATCTTGATGTTAGTAATTTGTTTTTAATATTGCATTTTCAGTTTGTAGTAGATGTTTATTTTTATCGTTGTTATTGTTATTTGGATGTATACTGTAATTTAATCCTTTTTCCAATAGTTGATTTTCTTAATTGTTGAATTCTATTTCCGTGTTGTTTTCTAGCCTTCAGTTGTATTTGTGATGTACGTTGAGTTGTTGGTTGAGGATTTCTTGATCGTATATTTCTAGTCGCTCCCTCACACCCGTAGTTTATCCGGCCCTGCTTATACAACCAACAAAAGAAGTATACTTCCATCGTTTCCACACAGTCAACATCGTCCAATAATATTTGAATATGGTTTAATGATCCCACTTTCACCATCATAGATAAACCCTGCAGATGGAATTTTGGATTAGTAAATTGGGAACTGAAGCCATGCCACAGGACTGGAACACAGCTATGCTGATACCAATCCATAAAAAAAGTAATCGCCTACAATGTGCAAACTACAGAGGAATCGCTCTCCTCTGCACAGCATATAAGATCTTTTCCTACATTTTGCTATCCAAAATCAATCCTTTTGCTGAACAACTGTTTGGAGAAAATCAGTGTGGTTTCCGGTGGGGCCGAGATACTACCGATGCACTTTTCTCGATAAGGATGATTTTGGAAAAGTGCCGAGAGTTCAATATACCTGTGCACCAACTTTTCATTGATTTCAGGCAGGCCTACGACTCTCTCGAACGAGAGACTCTATGGTCTGCTCTGGTGTCAATGGGAATTCCTGGTAAACTGGTATCACTATGCAAAATGACAGTACAGAACTCTCAATGCTGTGTACGAATAGAAAACGAAATATCAAAGTTTTTTAAAGTCGACTCCGGTTTAAGACAAGGTGATGCTATCTCTCCTATACTTTTTAATTAAGCCTTGGAATATGTGTGCCGTCAAAAGAAACTACCGACTAATAACAATGTCTTGTCAATAAACTCAGTACAGATGATTGCTTACGCTGATGATGTTGTCATCCTCGGCCGAAGTGAAGCTGTTATGAGTGAGACTTTCAAGTCGCTTGAGAGTGGTGCTAGGAAAATTGGTCTGCAAATTAACTACAATAAAACCAAACATATGAATGTTTCAAGGGAGGCTGAGAAGAAAGATTTTATGTGCGGTGATGAACGAATTGAGGGAGTTGAATCTTTTAAATATTTGGGATCAATGCTTGACTCAAACAACAGCATACTTACAGATATTAAAGCTCAAATCGCTGCAGGTAATCGAACTTTCTACTCAATTAAACCTCTCCTTGGATCACCGTATGTATCAACTAACACCAAGCTCAAGCTATACAAGACATTGATTAGACCGGTATTGTGATCTATGGGTCACAAACGTGGACCCTTACACAAAATGACGAATCGCATTTATCTGTATTTGAGCGTAAGATCCTACGCTACATTTTTGGTCCACTTAAGACAGACGATGGAGAGTATAGAACCCGGTATAGCTTTGAGATCAGAGACCTTCTTGAGGGTCCTGATATAATAGGTTGTATCCGTTCTAATAGGATTGCTTGGTTTAGGCATTTTCTACGAGCCGATTCACAATCTGGAATGATTAGAAAAATGTACGTTAGTACCCCAGGGAGTGGGCGACCGCGAGGTAGACCACGACTACAATGGGAGACTGACGTAATAAACGACCTTAAAAAAATCGGCTGCCATGGTAATTATGTCGCTGTTGCGAATGACCGTGATGAATATTCAAAGCTGATTAACCTGGCAACGCTCCTACATGGAGCATGAACGCCTTAAAAAAAAAAAAAAAAAAAAAAAAAAAAAAAAAAAAAATTGGGAACAGTTTTCTAAAGATTTAGAAAATATTGTACAATTTATTCCATGCAATCAATCTGATTATCAGCAGTTTTTTAGGTTCTACCAAAAAGAATATCCAAGAGGTTTTAGAAAACAGTATGTTCCAGATTGGAGTAAAACATGTAACAAACTGTACAAACAATACAAAAGAGCTAACGATTAGCATGTAGCCACTAAACTTTTTGATGAACTTGATTTACATAGACGTAAAACTTGGAGTGATACAGTAGGTAGGACGAGTTTCAAGAATTCTAGTCGTAAGGCATGGAATTTACTTCGTAAACTAGGGAATGAAGCTTCATCTCCGTCTTTCTCATCAAATAGCAATATTACTGCAAATAATATTTCTTCTCGATTGGTTAATGTTAGTAAAGTGCAAGTTCCATCTGATAAATACACAGAAGTACGAAGAAAACTAAGAATTGAAAAACAAAGATGAAGAGATAATTCTCTGTCCTCAACTTTTACATTGTTTGAGCTTGAGGAAGCAATTGAATGCATTAAAATGGGTAAAGCTGCAGGCCTAGATGGTATTTATCCAGAAATTATATCACATTTCGGCCCAAGAACTAAGAATTGGATCTGGTTAAAAAAGCAAAAGTCTCCAATCATAGATGAAAAAATTCCTAAAACTCAAGCTGGTTTTAAGAAAAACAGGAGTTGAACTGATCAAGCTTTGGCTTTGTCTTGTTTTATTGAAGCTGGTTTGCAGAAGAAATTGAAAACTGGGGTTGCGTTTGTAGATATGTCTGCTGCATATGACACTGTTTGGAGACATTGATTACTTCTAAAAACTTGCAATAACCTTACGTTGTTCCTGTATGGTAAATCTTATTGATTGAATGTTAAGTAACCGGTTTATTTAGGTCTCATTAAATGGAAAAACAAGTACCAGACGTCGTCTTAACAATGATCTCGTCCAAGGTAGCGTTCTTTCTCTAATTTTGTTCAGTTTATATGTAGCTTCTTTACCATAAACTATAAATCAAAGCTGTTCCAAATCACCGATGACATTGACTACTACTACTGATGACAACTACTTTAGAAGAATGTGAAATAGTTTTGGAGATCGATTTATCAATATTGGCGAATTACTTTCGTAACTGGAGACTAACACCCAATCCTTCTAAATCGGAAGTATTTTTACATTCAAAGAAGCTCATAAAGAATTAAAAGTCAAATTTGATGGGATTTAAGTTCGTTTAAATTATACGCCTAAATACCTAGAAGTCACACTTGACAGAGCATTGTCTTTTAAGGAGCATTTAGAAAAACTGGCCAAAAAATTATGTTCCAGAGTGAATATCATTAGAAAAATTGCCGGAACTAATTGGGGGGCTGATGTATGTACTTTAAGATCTTCAGTTCTTGCACTAGTCTATTCTTGCGCTGAATAGTGTGCCCCTGTTTGGCTTAACTCTTCTCATATATATAAAATTGATGTCCAACTTAACAATGCTTTGAAAATTATAATTGGAACCATGGCTTTCTGTCTTAGACCACATTGAAGTTTGGGCATTAAGACGTGAAACAGCTTGCATTAAAGAATTTGAAAAATGTCATATACATCAAAACTCAATTCTTTATGACATTTTGCAAGACTTGCCTGATTCTCGTTTGTCATCATTCATCAAGAATCCCATCATGGTTATTTGTCCCGAATTTAAGTTACATGAGGTTTGATATGAAGGAAATATGGAAATGTATGTGGAACTCTTCATCTGTTCCAAATGCCAGTTTGGTGAGCGACCCTACTTGTTGTGTTTCTGGCTTGGATCTTAGGTGTAAAGTTGGACAAGTGGACCAACAATACATGGCCGATGTAATCACCTGATGATCAAGTGGGGCTTATATCCCTCACCTTTATGTGTGGAAAAACACATCAAACAACGAACCACATAGTGAATGAATGCCCCTTACTCAAATTCAATGGTGGTATAAAAAAGTTACACGAGGTAACGAGGTAGAAGGCGGTAATTATTTGAGAGATTTGGTTGTGGACTTGTGATTTTGTAAACATTTTTTTGTTTCTTTCTTTAAATCATACGATTAAATAAATTCATTCTTGCGTTCATTTTGGGACACCATTTATAAATAAAACCATAACTGACAACGTAGATATTTTGTTAAAAATTAAATATGTTAATTTTAAGCAAACGGCACGTAATTAAATATCACAAGAAGATCTTTCAAAATTCGTATCAATCTGACTGATTAAAAATTATTAATTAATTACAGATATGATTTTAATTTAGTTATTATTAATCCAGACCATGACCGTCCAACCTGCTTAGTATTAATATTAGTGCTAATTAAAAAAAATGCATTGCAAAACGTATAGAAAAAAAAAATATTAACCAACTTATGATATAAAATATTTTTTTTTCAGGAATGCCAATAGACGTATACAATATGTGGTTTCCGGGTTCATATCCGTTTAATCATTTAATATGTGTTGTAACTGGTTTATTAGCTGAAACATCAACAAATGCAACAGTACTAACGATTACATCGTTTACTATTGAACGTTATATTGCAATATGTCATCCGTTTCGGTAAGTGAATATTTTATTCATCAAATTCACCTATATCGACATTAACCTATATATTTGACATTTTTTACATATTGACATTTTGGAATATGAACAATTAAAAAAACATGCATTGTACATTGCTTAAAATTTTCATTTAAAATTTAATGTTAATAATTGTTGTGAATAATTCAAATAGAAATAGAACTTCGCGCCTTATAATATTATTTTAAAAAAAAATAAAAAGATTCTGTAGTAACCTGACTCATCCAAATAGATATTTAACACGTAATCAGCAAAAGTCACCGTTGTTGAATGACCTGACATTGCTTTGTTGACCTGTTCTGTGTTAATAGTATTTCAATTTTACGTTCACAACCCCCTCTTTCTAACACTTGTAACTCCGAGATTCTTTAAAGAATAAAAAGTTTTTTAAATATCAATAAAATTTAGTTTGCAAGAATGTGACTTTCACATCATCCACCGTCAAACTTTTCCTTCTTCACCCTTTTTGGCAGACAAGAAAATATTGAAACACCCTTTGAAGGATAGTCTGAAAGAGATACAACAAACGTTCATTAAATTGAGTTTAAAATCGTCAAAAATATTAGAATGGGAAAAGGGAAGGTGCTAGATGATAAACTTTTATATTTAAGTTAAGTATGCCAATCATTCTGGGCACCATATTCACATTTTTTATTGACCAAACTATGGGGGCAACATCTGCCAGTTGATAAATTTAAATACGTTTATAGATTTTGATCAACCATGGCACATAAGCTCCTAGTACAATTTTTGATAATTCTGTAGTGGCACCAGTTTGCGAAACAAATACAACAATAACGACAACACTTAATTAATATTCTTTCATAAAGATTCTTTTACCGCCGACTTTTAGCACATCTATTGGACGTTGCGAACACCACAGTCGGAATTGTACTACAACAGTACAATAAAATATTTTGGGCGCCACTTGCATTTTTCTTCGGGAAACTTACTCCTACTGAAGCAAAATACGCCATACTTTATAAAGAGCTATCTATCTTGCTATTACACATTTTTGCAATTTTGTTGGTGGATAAAATTTCCCTGTTTACACTGACCACAGTCACTTCCTCCAAAACTAAAAAGTCCACGACAACTACGTCATCTATACTTCATTTCATCGCACAGTGCACTACAGACATACCACACATCAAAGGTATAGATAACCTCGTCATTGATTATGTACCACGTTCTGGTAAAAAAAAATCTACAGAACTCTGCACTTCTATTTTCACCTTGATCTATGGAAATTTCAACAGAAGAACGATGAGCTTTAAATATTGATTAGTCCATTTTGTCAATCCCACTAATACTTCTGAGTTCATAAAAAAATTGCAAAGTAACATGCAGACCGTGATCTCTATTTCCCGAAGACAATCCAACCAGACCGATATTTTCATCCCAAAAAATCTCGACAAATGTACACACGTTTTTGTCCGAGCGGACAAAGTAAAAGGACCCCTTAGTTCACTGGAGGTTCTTACGCAGGTGTAACAAGCGTAAGCGTCTAATGACAGTTATCTTGTTTACAGAAAATTATCCACATAGGGATTCCAGCGGTCAATGTAATTTTTCTCTTCCTTCACTTTGTCTCTTTTTTTTCAGGAAAACTAGATAGTAAAATTATTTTTCTGCCACATTCAAGAAAACAGTTAGTGCATTCCATCGTTAATTTAAATTAAATTTGTTAACCCTTGAATGGCCAAGGTCTTCCTGTTTAATTCAGAGGAATTTAGCTTATAATAATTGTTACAATTCGCGCAAAAACCCCACAGCCCATGATATATGGCTTACAGGCGAGCTTTGGTTGGGGAAGTATCTAAAATGCATTATTGTTGCAATTAAGATCTAACACCAGGGAAAAAAACTGTCGGGATGAGATTCTGACAGATTGCGGGTTATCACATTTTAAAGTTTTATGTCTTTAATTTGATAGGTTCCGATATGCACATTATTTGTGTCAATCAATTTGTACGCAAAATTTCCCACCGGTGCTTTAACGCTCTGACTTGCTGTCCAGGAAGAAAATAGAGATCGCGACTTCAGAGATTATATCTCTTTGCGTTTTTGTCATGAGACGCGCGTAAGTGCTTAAGGATGGTTTGCTGTGCCAGCGATAAACTTTCGCTGTTTGATGGTAAACTTCGGTATCCTGAAGGCCATTTAATTCCCTGAGCAACTCATATTGCCTGCCATGACAGAGGTGATGTTGTCCGAATACCATAAAGTGCGGAGATCGGTCAGTGCTTTCATGAGTGACGTTTCGTAGTACCCATGCAATTGAGTGGATATGACAGTCCTAAGTTGTATGATCCTCTTGAACATACGACCGGATAGCTGCTAGTATATTTCGGTTAACTCATTCCGAGGCATTTGGTTGTGGTGTATACTTCGGAGTCAATATCTGTTTAATGCCATGTTTGTCTAAAAAATTTTGAAACGTCGAGGATGTAAATTGCTTGCCATTGTCACTCAGAATTTGTTCTGGAACAGAATATATTTTGAAAACCCGATTTTCAAGAAAGCTTATTACATTTTTACTAGTAGCGTCACGCATTGGTTCAAGTAAAGCGACTATAATGGTCCAGAACTACTAATGGGTATTTATTTCCAAGTTTGGAACGTGGGTAATGTCCCCAAAAAACAATATAGAATCACTGAAAAGATCTGGGAATCTCAGTGTAGTGACACATAGGAGGACGCGTTATGCTGTTGGATGCTTTGCCGGCCTTACAGATATCATGGCATGCTACAAATTTGTGTACATCTGATGCCATTTTTGACCAATAAAAAAGTCGGCGTAATACATATAAAGTTTTACGGACTCCTAAATGTAATGCGTTTGGTGGCGAATGAGTTGGGACAACAACTTTCCATGCAGGGATATCAGAGCGAGCGAGACGTCCAGAAAGTTCCCTCTATTCCATTTACCATTTCAATCTTGCGTAAGCCGTGATTATGGTAAAAGGAAACCATCTATATACTGCCTAAACTTTGAAACACTCAAAACAGCTGCGTAACATTTGAGTTCAGTGATATACTGTAGTATCGCTGCGCTGCATTGAGTTTTTGAGAATTGAACGCAATAGGGCGTTCTTCGTCACTGGAGGACTTCTGAAATAGCACGGATGCCACGCCAGTTGTTGACGTATCACTCTGTATGAAGAATGGCTGACTTCAATCAAGATTGCACAGAACGGGAGCACAAGAGAAAGCGTCTTTCAACTTTTCGAACGACTCCTGGGCCATTACGTTCAACTCAAATTTCCGATTTCTTTAGGAAGCTTGTGAGTGTTGCTGTTAATTCCGAATATTGACGAATAAAACGATGATACCATCCAGACATGCCTAAGAACCTTCTGAGCTGTTTTACTGTTTTTGAGGATTAGATAGGTGGTAATGGCAGATACTTTGGTGGGATCCCAATTTGAGTACACCATCACCAACGATGTAACCAAGATAACGGTCTTCTTGAGAAGAAATTTGCTCTTTGTCACATTGATGGCTAACTCAGACCGCTGTAATAATTCAGCTGTTTCTGTAGTAATTAAAAGGTCTTCTAGATGAACGAAAACTTGAGTATAAAGTTCGTGAGGTATGACCCGATGCATGAGACGGCACATAGTTTGGGGAGCGTTGCAGAGTTCAAACGGCAGCACTTTAAACTGATATAACGGTCTACCAGGAACCGTGAATGCCATTTTATCCGTTGATTCTTCATTAGATGATCTGCCAAAACGTATTTTCAAGTCAAGGCTTGAAATAAATCTAGTCTTGTTAAGGCGTCTTAGCAGTCCATCGATGATAGACAAAGGATAAGCATCCTTCACTGTGATTGAGTTTTTCTTCCTAGCATCTAAACATAATCGAAATATACCATCGGCCCTGCGAACTAGAGCCATTGGAGAGCTCCAGGAACTGATACTTTCTTCTATGACCGCCAAAGAAAGTATTCGCTAAATTTCTTTATCCATTTCCACTTCAACAGCTGGCGATATAGCGTAATGCCGTTGTTTGATTGGCTTAACATCGCCGACATCTATTTTATGGGTTGCTAGATGTGTTTTACCTAATCCTAGCAGAACGGATGATGGAAACATTCGTTTAACTGTCTCCAACTGTTGTTGTTGCGACAGATTTAAATCATGCAGGAATGGTGTGCAGGAGTGTCAATGACAGCTGCATCTGGTTTAATGCATTGGTAGTAAAGTTTCTGCGAAGTATTCGAGAGTTCGAAAGGAGTTAAACCATGTAATATTTTGAGATTAAATAACCACCAAAACAGTTGTAACAGATTTGGAGCAAGACGTGATGTAAGAATGTTAATTTGGCCTGAAAATTCAATAAGCATTTTAATATGCCCAATTATTTGATCACTGTTCCCGTCAGCTGTTTTTACCACTGATGGTAAATGGCGAAAATTTACGGTGGCCTCCTTTAATAGTTCATCATAATCTTTACCTGATATTGAAACGTTAGCACCGCTATCCAATAGTCCTCGCATCTTTTTACCCAATAGTGTAACGTCTGCATACGGCCTTCCATCAGTAGTATCCGTGAGCAATGATTCGATAATATTTGATTTCAGGTTCTCACTAAAACTAAAATAACGAAGAGATCTACTTTTCGGTTGGTTCGGGTTTGTACAAACTTGGTTTAGGAATGGAGAAAATTAACAAGAGTGTATTTGCTATTTAGAATTTCTTTAGGGTAGAAGGATACGCTACTTGTTGGTTTACTTGTGTTTGCCCCCCAGGTTCAGGTTTCCCCAAACCTGGCGGCAATTTTGACACTGTGTTTTAATGACCTCTGGGGTACCACAGCCAAAACAAAATGTGTGTGAAACCTTATAGTTACAGTTTTTAAAATAGTGTCCCGTTTGCTTACAATTCCAGCAATGCAAGGTAATGTTCCTTTGATTTTGGCCAAAATAATTACTGGCTTTTGTGCCTTAGTCACCGTTTGTTTGGGCGCCACTAAAACAAGCGTAAGCGTCTAATGGCAGTTATCTTGTTTACAGAAAATTATCCACATAGGGATTCCAGAGCGGTCAATGTCTTTCCTACTTGTAATTTTTCTCTTCCTTCACTTTGTCTCTTTTTTTTTAGGAAAACTAGATAGTAAAATTATTTCCCCGCCACATTTAAGAAAACAATTAGTGCATTCCATCGTTAATTTAAATTAAATTTGTTAACCCTTGAATGGCCAAGGTCTTCCTGTTTAATTCAGAGGAATTCAGCTTATGATAATTGTTACAAAGGGTAGTTTATATATAAACGCAACCTATACGTAAATTTTTCGTCATTAACATTCAGAGGGAGACGACGACGATTTCCATCGTCAGAATACAACTAAGATATAGCATTTTGACATCAGACACAAAATTACAAACAAAAACAAAACATCTCAATTTTGATATATTTTTATGAAACTAGATACAAAAAAATTTTGTAAGGTTTTAAATAAATTTACACACCAATTTCCGGTTTGTTACTTCCGGCAAAAAATTATCGGTTGTAATACCACGAGTCATTGAAATTTTTTCGAAAATTTTTTGATTTTACAAATTAAATTATTTAGCAACACTGCGAATCAAAGCGCACAATAAACCACGAGTCCGAAGGACGAGTGGTTTAAGTAGCGGTTTGATTGAGCAGTGTTGCTTAAAAATAATTTAATGAGTAAAATTGAAAAATTTTTGACAAAAATTTCTATGAAGAGTGGTATTTAATGAGATAATTTTTTTTAAAATCATAATTTTGTTCAAAAGCTTCTATAAATAAAATTTTTCCTACAAATTATTCAATTAATAAAAATGCAAATAATAAAAATGTCCGTTTTCAATCATAAACATGCAATCGTTTATGTTTTTTGTTGAAAATAAATTACAAATGTATGATATTAATGCGCCTACTAAGATGAAATTATATTTCATTTTCTTCAAAGAAAAAATGACAACAAAGAATTATCATAACGACAAAGCAAAATTATCGACGACAAGAAGAATTGCCGACATTTAAAACAAAGCCTACTGTTTAAGTATGATAGTTTGTATGAATGGAAAATAAAATTTCTGACAGCAAAAAAAAATTATCTTAGTAATTTTTTACCATCTTACCATCTCGCATCATTAATCTTTCCGCATTTCTCCATTTCTCACCCTTTGCTAATTGACATGATATATTCGATCGAATATTCAAAAAGTCTAAATAACAAACATTTCATATGAAAAATAAAACTGATTAGTTTCTGCGCAATATTCACCCTAGTGTCTGATTTGTCCATTTCAACAATTTTTTCACAGTTTTTACTCCACAAAATATTATTTTGGTTCACCACACACTACACTACATCATTTGTTCTTTGAACGATTTTGATGAATCTTTAATAGATAAGTGAAATAAATAATCCGGATTTGTTTTGTACGATAAAAGACTGATAAAAAGCTTTCTAGCTTTCTGTCGTCCCAAATTTGGATTAGCCAATTTTGTTTGATAAAATTTTTATTGTAACGACTTTTTTTAACATTACGTCTAAACAAAAACTTTGGCAACAATTAGCCATTGAGTAAAGGATGTAATGGATATAATCACAATATATTTTCGGAACGAGTGTTGACGTCCACCAAAACATCAGAATTGCCTATATTCTCTCTACAGGTCAAATAAGTATAAACAGCTGCTTTCTTATTTTATATTCTTTCATTATTTATAAATTTCATGGAGAATAGAAAATCAACTAAATGGTAATTTGCTTGACCCATCATTTTACTTGTTTTTATACATAAGAAAATTCTATACATTTATTCATCATTGTTGAAACAATTGTTTCTTGCTGTTGAAATATTTGTGTGTTAAGCTTTGTGAACATATGGGGCATTCCACGTAAACGGGAACAAGCAAAAATTGTTTTTCCTTAAATCTTTGAGGGTTGATAGTACTCAGAAAAGAATTTTGAAATTTTTTAGATTTTTTGGCCATCCCCCTTGGCATCATTGACTGTCACAATTTTAAAATTTTTTCTTGGACGACAAACGTCTTCATTTTGTAGTAAATTTAATGCGTATAAACAATTTCTTAAAAAATATCAGTCCGTTTTTTAAATTAAGTTTAAAATATGCACTTTCAAATCATTTTTATTGTGTGATGGAAGTAGTATCGATGTGAGCGCTAGACGGCGCTGAAGGTAAAAAAACACTGCAGTTTTCAAGTAGTTCTAAAACTTTATGATTTTTTTTCTCGGATCCATGTACGAAAATTTTGCACTTGCCAATTTTGTCTTAAAATTTAACCTAGATTACGAATATATTTTTCGATATACAAAACTTGTCCATTTAAAAAATACTGGTCGCCATATTGGTTTCGAAATAATGAATTTTAGTAATTTGATACCAGATTTGACTTTAAGCACCGTGATTATTTTATAATACATTCTTTGAAATTTAATTACTGTTTTACAGCACAAGATATTACCTGAAAACGTAGTTTTGGAGGTGGTTTTTAACCGTCAGCACCCTTTTGCGCTCACATCGATAATGCTTCCATCACGCTATAAGAAATATTTGAAAGTGTATTTTTTAAGCTAAATAAAAAAATTATAAAAAAACCAATACATTTTGAAAAATTGATTTTAAACTTTAAAACCTAAAATAAGGGAGAAAACTACCCTCAAAAATGTTTAAATATTTTTATTGTATTCTACGGGGAAAATGCTAACGAACTGATATTTTTTTAAACTTGTTTATACGCATTAAATTCTATACAAAATGAAGACGATTGTTGAAAAGTTTTCATCTATAGAAAAAAATTCAAATTTGTGATCGTCATCGGCAAGGGGGCCAAAACATCTAAAACAATTCCAAAATCGTTTTCTGATTAAAGTACAACCAATCCCCAAAATTTAAATATAAAAAAATTTTTGTTTGTTCCTCCCGTTCACGGGGAATGCCCCATTTATAAAAATATAACTTATAATTTTCAATTTAAATTAAATTTTTTAAAATTTTGTTTTTTATATTTGCAGACAACATACAATGTCAAAAATTTCACGAACTATAAGATTCATAATTGCAATTTGGATATTAGCATTTTGTCTAGCATCGCCACAAGCATTTCAATACTCTGTACTCGATTTTCCTGATGGACGATTATGCACGGTAAGTCTTATTTTATTTCTAAAAAATAATTTTCTTTATTTTCAATTAGACTGATAATTGCCCTAGGAGAATTATCACGAATATTTTATTTTTTTTAGAGAAGTTTGAAGTCACATGTCAAGCAACATGCTTTCAAATTCTCGCAAACAATTATATTAAATTACTACTGATAATTGTCAAGGATTATTAAGCTAAAACTAAAAAATCTAAATCCGCTAGAATTTTTTTTTCTAATTTAACTCGATTTTATTTTTCATTCGGTTGGGGGGGAATATTATTATTACAATATTTCCAAGCATGCGTTTTCATTGATTTAAAAATAAATTTTGTATGTAAAATGAAGATAAAGCTTGAAGTGAAAAAATTTACAGTAAATTAGGTTTGTTGGAAGCTTGCTTTTTTCGTCATTTTTAGAATTAGTGGTAATAAATATGGATACAAAGTACAATTAAGGTCATAGACTTTGAGTATTATGCTGATATCTTTAAAATGAGTTTAATGATTTATTCACTTATGTCAATATATAGAATGAAAATTACCATCATAAATGTATGTGATTTATTTTTTTTACAAGTGAAAACAGTTCAAATTTTCTCTTCATAAAAAATAATTTTAATTAATTACATAATAAATTATATTTCCACATTTCACTTCAGGTTACAGAAGCTTTAACACTTATATAATGTAAATTATACTAAATTATCGGTCGTTTAGACTGAAATTATTTTTGACGACAATGTCCAGTAAAAACGTTTTTGCGACATTAAATTTGTAATATTTATGTATAAATTTCTTAATCGTTTTATGTAAGCGGATATTATGTTGGTTTATGTTTTTATAGTTTTGAAGAAAATCTTATTATTTAAATGATCATGACTTTTATGACATAATTAAGTTTTGTGGTTTAATTTTTATAAGAAAATGATTTAGTTTTTCATTTCATAACAAATTACGGTGAGTTATATTAAAATATTAGTTTTTAAGTAAAAGAAGTTAATTTATGTTTAATTTTCATAACCAACATTAAAATAACTTTTAAGCTAATTTAATTGTTTTACTTAACATAAATTTGTAAAATGTATAAACGTATTAAATGTCTGAAACAGAATAGAGATTCGACTTCGTTATAAGCATTGATGTTAGATTTAGGGGATTTACTCCCAATTCCCACATACGTATACCTTTTGATCTAAATATACGAATTAGAACCTTGACAAAATACATGTAAAAAATTAGGACTGCTGACCTAATAATAATGAATCTATTATGCGGAATGTGGAGTAAACAGAAATTACTCCCAAAATAAGAAAAATCGCAAGCTACGATTCACATGCATAATTAATTTTATTAAATTTTAAATTTTATTAATCAAATTCTTTGCAAATTATCAAAACTTGTTGTTCATTAAAGTCATAAAATTATGTTATTTCAAAATCATCGATGGCATCATTTTAAAAATAAAATGTTAATTAATTAAGCCATTAAGATTATAACTGATTACATCAATCGTAGCTGATAAAAGCATTATTAAATTTTTATAATGTTTTTAGATGAAACAAAACAAAATTAAATGAAAAATCATTTTCTTTTCTTTAAACAGAAAATTAAACTTTTCTTGTTCTTTTATCACCTGAATTATGTATATATTTTTTTTTTGTTGGAAAAAATATAAATTGTAGAAAACAAAATTTTTTAATTATATACATTTCAACTTTGATGAATTAATTATAAACAGAAATTTGTTTAAAAATAATTTTGATGTTTATTTTTGAAGAATTTGAAGTTGCATAATGAATTTTATACTGGATTGTTAGTTTTGCTTATCTCGGATGAAGACAAATTTAAAATGAACCTGTCGAAGCTAAAACCGAACGGCAAAAGAAATTGAAAATTACCAATACTAGAGTTGTGTGCAAATCTGAAGGGTGGTCAGGTGTACCATTATATCCCATTTTCATTTAAACAACATTTTGCGAATTGGACAAAATGTTTTGTTTATTAAAATTAAATCTAAACTGTTTCCTATAATTGTTTTCTGTAATATTCTATGTGAAACCTTACACATTAAACAAATATTTACCCAATTACAATTTCAGTTTCATTTTTATTCCTTTATTCATTTTAATTTTCTTTAAATAAAAATGTAAAAGAAAATTCTTTTATTCATTTTAAAAGAACGCGCAAAAGCAAACATTTAATTATGAATAACGAAAAGATTTTCAATATACAAAATAAACGAAGATTACATATAAAAGCACTTTTGTTGGTCGCTCAAAAATACAATGTGATGGTTTGTTTAAATTTGATAAAAAAAAGTTAACGAAAATTTATGAAAAAAATTTCTATTCAATTTTTATTAGTTTAAATAAAATAATAATTTATATTCATTCATTTTCATTCTGATTAGGTTAGATTATGAAAATAAATTGTAATAGATGGTCCAGGACATAAGGTACGCTATATTATTCTTGTCCAAAGATCGAAGGATTAGATCTTCCATTAATGGGTTATTAAAAAAATGACTTGAAATTTCTCTTGAGATTTCACGTAGTTCTAATTATAAAAAAGTCCAAGCGGCAGGTATATCCTCTAGAAATAGGTAAATTGGGGGACAAGACAGCTTTGTGTGCAAATAGAATTGGATGTGTCAGATTAGTTTAACTAAAAAATTTCAGTAGAAACAGAATAATCCAAAAAAATTTGCAAACCAACCGAACTACATAAACGTACACATCAAATCAACCAAACTACATAAACATAAATACATAAACGGAAACTACTTTATCAATGCAATTTCGGAACAATTTTGTTTAATTTATTTAAAACTACATAATAACATGTTAAATCCTTTGGTGGATTGACGTACTAGCTACGTCACAACTGCAATACTACCACACATAATTTATAATCAAAAATTATCAAACAACTTTTACACCTCAAATAATACAAATATCTATCAATTGAGGAAAATTTTTGTAAATGTGTAATCAATATACATATATTTATTTATTTCAACTTAACCACTTCTAAATATTCCAAAGTTCCAATGAAAAATATGAATGGGGCTGAAATCTCAAGGCTCTGAGATATCAAGACTTCGGTCTGGGTTAAGGATTTTGCTATAGTTTTTGGAAAAATACTTTTATGAGGACATTGTTTTTAGTTTTGGTCTGCGATGTATATCAAACATAAAACTCTTTGTTAAAGTATAAGTATTTTTTTATGTCTGTTTAGAAATTTTTTACAAAACAAACGCAGAACATCAAAACGTTGCCGAAAAATTATAACAGGTCATAAATTAACATAATTTAGTGAAAAGATGATACAATCGGCAAACTACTCAAAAACTCTCCATTTAGCGTTTCGAGAAAATATTACAAAATCACAAATTCATATTTCTTTTCAAAATTCCAAAGATATTGTAAAAATTAAATAAAATCCCAAATTCAAACTTTTTTCAAAATTTTAAAAATAAGTATTCCAAAAATTATCCCAAAACTAAAACTTTTTCAGAAATTCTAAAAATATTGAAAAAATTATAACAAAATCAAAAATTGAAACTTTTTTCAAATTTCCAAAAATTAGAATAAAATCAAATATTTAAACTTTTTCTAAATTCTAATAATATTCCAAAAATTCTTAAAACTTCAAAAATTCAAACTTTCTCCAAAATTCTAAAAATATTGCAAAAATTATAACAATATCAAACTTTTTTTGAAATTCCAAAAATTATAATTTTTTTTTTCAAAATCCTAAAAATATATATAAAATTCACAAATTCAAAAATTCTATTTTTTTTTTCAAAATTCTAAAAATACTGCAAAAATTATTACAAAATCAAAAAACAAACTTTTTCAAAATTTCAAAAATATTTCAAAAACTATAACAAATTCAAAAATTTCCATGTCCAATTTCATGTTCAATTACATTTATGTCATACAAACAGCTAAATTTTTTTTCCAAAAAATTGGCTAAAAAAATAAATGAAATCATTTTTTCTTTTGACACACTTGACGATTTTTTTGACACACTTCCGGTGCAGTTATCGATCATAATTTAGTAGAAAGATGATACAATCAGCAAACTACTCCGAACCTCTCCATTTGCGTTTAATAAATAAATAAATAAATAAATTAGATATATCTGGTGTGGATGTAATAAATCACTTGAGCAGAAATGATTCTTGGATAAAATTCATAATATATAAATAATAAAAACTTTTATCCACGACTACTAAAGAATATATGCTTTCCATGCGTATGTCTTCCATTGTAATTGAATTCATTCCACAACTAGTGAATTTGATTAAAATTCTTTAACAGCTCTATAGTTTATTAAATATTCCCCTAACAAATTAAACAACAAACTTGTTTTGTTTTTCGCCATATTTTAACATACAAATACAAATTTTTACATGAAAACTGGAAATTAAACGAAATATTTTACAGTCGTGGATAAGATAGCATCTTGTATTCGCTTAGGATGATGGCAGTTCTTCACTCGGATGATTCCCTCCACTCGCTATGCTCGTTTCTGGAAACTTCATCCTCGTGAAGAATTGTCTTCATTCTAAGCTCATACAAGAATCTACTATTCTACCACAAAATCTTCTCATGTACTTAATTTACTTATATTTAGTAAAACTTTTCAGTTATTATGTTTAATTTACAGTTATTAAGTTACATAATTTAATTAATTTGCCATTTTAATTAAATTTTCTATGCAATATGCAAATTAAGTTTTCTATGCAATAATGATAGAGTTGGTAACAAAAAAGAAAAACAAGGAATAAGGAATGACATTACATATTTATGATTTCCCACAATACATCTAATTTCCAGGCAACTTTTCTTTTCTTTCGAAAACAGAAGTCAAGCTTTTTTAAAATATTACGGGAAGTTATCGCCACAACACTCCCAAAAATTCACTCGACCTTCTATTCATTATCGGAGTAAATCCAAGGATCGAAAAGAATTCGCAGTTCAAATTCTGACCCCGGTCCAAGTCGCGCGTTCAAATGTTTGATGGTACTTGCTACTACCATCACTACTACAAGGGAGATGCAACCCTGAGTGTAAACACCAACATCTTTAAAAAACTATTAAACTCACAACATGTGGTGGCGTCTAATGACAGTAACTCCCAATCCGTCTTCCGGTCCTAGACATTTCTTCTAGAAAGACTTTCCTTATAGATACAGGCGCTGAAGTTTCCGTTATCCCCGTAACTGTGGAAGAAAAATTTTCTAGGAAATCTTCCTCAAAGCCGTTAACTCGACTAAAGTTAGCACCTACAGTACACGGCTTTTAAGCTTAAACATTGGTCTCAGACGAGCGTTTTGTCACACCTTTGTTATAGCCGATATTACCATTCCCATCCTTGAAGCTGATTTTCTGAACAAATACGGCCTTTTAGTGGACATTAAAATCGACGTCTTGTCAATCAACTCTCTACTCACTTTGGCTAAACTCTCCACTTCTCCAACACCTTCTCTTACTTACTGATCAACGCATCGGTCAATACCTATATTTAGAAACCAAAATGTTTGAAATCCCTTCAGCGGTTTTCTAGATTTTGTCGGTTGTGACGGTCGGCAGACAGGCATATTAATATCACGACAAATACGATTATGTGATATTTCTTCACGATACTTTGGGTGCAAGGTTTGACGCGTTTTATCAATCTAAATGAAATTTAAATATCAATTAATTCAAGTTTTTATCAATTTTAACGCAAACGATCCACGCTATATTTTTTTTGGTTATGTCTACAACCAATTTTCTTACGATTTACTATTTAACAAATCGTGGTTACTTTGATTTTTAAGCGATTAAAATTAATTAATTATAGAGCAAAGACGGAATTATTATCACCTTTTCCAGAATTTTAACAAGTCAAAAACAAATTTTGATTTTGAACATTGACGTTTCACTATTTGAATTTCCCTCATATTTTTACGTTGGTAGTATTGTAATAATGTGGAACATGTTATTATTATGGTTCCGATTCCAATAGTAATAATTAAATAAATTTCAACGATCGTTAGTTTTAAATTACTTCGGTCTGAAAGACCTAAGTATTACATTCATGAGCTCAAAGTGAAATTCTTACCCCCACTTTTTTTGACATTTCTCGACGTTTTAGGACCTCCTGATTCTAAAAAAGCAAAAAAAAAAAAATGTATGTCTGTCTGCCGGCCGGCCGTCATTACCTACGCTGCAGGGAAAACCGCTGGAGGGATTTCAAAAATTTTTTTTTCTAAAAATAGGTATTCACAAGGGACAGGTCCGAAAGGACGCTGTGTTCGATAACTGTACCGGAAGTGTGTCAAAAAAATCATTATGTGTGTCAAAAATAGCAAATTTTCATATTTTTGGCTTAAAAAACGTTCATTTTAAGTGATTACGAGTAGGAACATTAAATTTGGAGAAATCTTGATGGTCGGGATTGGTATGTAAGATCAAAAACTAGATTATTGCATTATAAGTTTGTCAAAAAAATGTTGTCAAGTGTGTCAAAAGATTGATTTTTATTTATTTTTTAACCTAATTTTTTGGAAAAAAAAAATAAAATTAATTGTTTGTATGAAATGAAGTTTTATTATTATTATTGAGAATTATGGCATTATGAGGTTGTCAAAAAAATGTTGTCAAGTGTGTCAAAATTTTTATTTAGTTTTTTACCCTTTTTTTTTGGAAAAAAATAAAATTGTTTTTTTTTAAATGAAATTTTATTATTATTATTGAGAATTATGGATTATAAGTTTGTCAAAAAAATGTTGTCAAGTGTGTCAAAAGATTGATTTTTATTTATTTTTTTACCTAATTTTTTGGAAAAAAAAAATAAAATTAATTGTTTGTTTGAAATGAAGTTTTATTATTATTATTGAGAATTATGGCATTATGAGGTTGTCAAAAAAATGTTGTCAAGTGTGTCAAAAGATTTTTATTTAGTTTTTTACCCTTTTTTTGGAAAAAAATAAAATTGTTTCTTTGAAATGAAATTTTATTATTATTATTGAGAATTATGGATTATAAGTTTGTCAAAAAATGTTGTCAAGTGTGTCAAAAGAAAGGTTTTTATTTATTTTTTACCCATTTTTTTTAGAAAACAATAAAATTAATAGTTTGTATGACATGATATTTCATTATTATTATAGAGAATTATGGCATTAGAAGTTTGTCAAAAAATAATGTCAAGTGTGTCAAAAAATGATTTCATTTATTTTTTAGCTAATTTTTTGGAAAAAAAATGTAGCTGTTTTTATGACGTAAATGTAATCTAAAATGAAATTAGACATGGAAGTTTTTGAATTTGTTATAGTTTTTTAAATATTTTTGGAATTTTGAAAAAGTTTGTATTTTTGATTTTGTAATAATTTTTGCAATATTTTTAGAATATCGGTAAAAGTTTTAATTTTTGATTTTGTAAGAATTTTTGAAATATTTTTAAAATTTTGAAAAATTTTAAATTTTTGATATTATTATAATTTTTGCAATATTTTTAGAATTTTGGAAAAAGTTTGAATTTTTAAGAATTTTTGAAATGTTGGAATTTAGAAAAAATTTAAATATTTGATTTTATTCTAATTTTTGGAATATTTTTGGAATTTTGAAAAAGTTTGACTTTCTTTAATTTTTACAATATTTTTGGAATTTTGATTATAATTTTCTGGCAACGTATTGATGTTTCGTGTTAGTTGTGTAGTAAATTTTTAAACTGAGTTAAAAAAATGCTTGTACTTTAACAAAGAGTTATGTTTGATATACATCGCTGCCCAAAACTAAAAACCATGTCCTCATAAAAGTTTTTTACCGAAAACTATATTTTTATTATTATTATTGAGAATTATGGATTATAAGTTTGTCAAAAAAATGTTGTCAAGTGTGTCAAAAGAAAGATTTTTATTTATTTCTTTACCTAATTTTTTGGAAAAAAAAATAAAATTAATTGTTTGTTTGAAATGAAGTTTTATTATTATTATTGAGAATTATGGCATTATGAGGTTGTCAAAAAAATGTTGTCAAGTGTGTCAAAAGATTTTTATTTAGTTTTTTACCCTTTTTTTGGAAAAAAATAAAATTGTTTCTTTGAAATGAAATTTTATTATTATTATTGAGAATTATGGATTATAAGTTTGTCAAAAAATGTTGTCAAGTGTGTCAAAAGAAAGGTTTTCATTTATTTTTTACCCAATTTTTTTAGAAAAAAATAAAATTAATAGTTCGTATGACATGATATTTTATTATTATTATAGAGAATTATGGCATTATAAGTTTGTCAAAAAATAATGTCAAGTGTGTCAAAAAATGATTTCATTTAATTTTTTAGCCAATATTTTGGGAAAAAAAATGTAGCTGTTTTTATGACGTAAATGTAATTTAAAATGAAATTGGACATGGAAATTTTTGAATTTGTTGTAGTTTTTGAAATATTTTTGGAATTTTGAAAAAGTTTGTATTTTTGATTTTGTAATAATTTTTGCAATATTTTTAGAATTTCGGCAAAAGTTTTAATTTTTGATTTTGTAAGAATTTTTGAAATATTTTTAGAATTTTGAAAAATTTTTAATTTTTGATTTTATTATAATTTTTGGAATTTTGAAAAAAGTTTTAATTTTTGATTTTGTAATAATTTTTGCAATATTTTTAGAGTTTTGGAAAAGTTCGAATTTTTAAGAATTTTTGGCATATCATCAGAATTTAGAAAAAGTTTAAATATTTGATTTCATTCTAATTTTTAGAATATTTTTGGAATTTTGAAAAAGTTGGATTTTATTTAATTTAACAATATTTTTGGAATTTTGATTACAATTATCCGGCAACGTATTGATGTTTCGTGTTAGTTTTGTAATAAATTTTTAAACAGTGTCTATCTCTGAATACTTGTACTTTAACAAAGAGTAATGTTTGATATTCATCGCTGCCCAAAACTAAAAACCATGTCCTCATAAAAGTTTTGTTGCCGAAAACTATATCAAAATCCTTAACCCAGACCGAAGTCTTGATATCTCAGAGCTTGAGATTTCAGCCCCTCCATATTTTTCAACTGAAACAACGAACGCTGAAATATTTGTTAATTTAAATTTCTTAAGAATAATTCAAAATTTAATATCTATCAAAAATAGCTTCGTATTTTTAACAGATTTCATTTATTTTTTTACGCCAATTTTTTGGACAATTCAACTCAAAAACAAAAGTTTCAATAAGGTCCAATCAAAACGCTTCATTTACTATTTTTTAGCAAATCAAAACGATTTGTTTCGATTATTTTTTTCTGTTAGGAAGGAACAGCGAATATTTTCGAATATTTTCCGCCTACTTTAATATATTAATTTAAAACCAAAATGCATATACAAAATTATGTGAAAATGCAATTTGCAAATAGTAAAAATGTCCGTTTTCATTCATAAATGATTGCATGTTTATGTTTATTTTTCAAAAATAAATTACAAATTTATAACATTTATGCGCCTACTAAGATGAAATAATATTTAATTTTGTTTGACAACAAAGGAATATGTTGTATGAAATAATGTTACTATTTCTGTTCGTTAAATTGTCTGCTAAATACAACTCGTCATCAAATTATTAGTCGATTATTTTTCAACATTACCACTCATGCCATTTGAGGTCAAAAATTTCCCTCGTGCGCTACGCGCACTCGGGACCTCAAATGACATTCGTAATAATGATTATGAAAAATAATCGACTATTATTTGACGACTCGTTATATTATATATGATAATTTTTTTTTGCTGTCAGTAATTTTATTTTCCATTCATACAAACTATGATATTTAAACAGTAGGCTTTGTATTAACTGTCAGCAATTCTTCTTGTCGTCGATAATTTTGCTTTGTCGTTATGAAAATTCTTTGTTGTCATTTTTTCTTCTAACAAAATGAGAGATAATTTCATCTTAGTAGGCGCATAAATGCTATAAATTTGTAATTTATTTTTGACAAATAAACAAACATTTATGAATGAAAACGGACATTTTTGTTATTTGAAAATTGCATTTTTACATAATTTTGTATTATTGAATAATTTGTAAAAAAATTTTCATTTAGAAACTAATAATTATCTTTTAAGCAAAATTATAATTTAAAAAAAATTATCTCATTAAATACCACTCTTCATTGAAATTTTTGTCTAAAATTTTTCAATTTTACTCATTAAATTATTTTTAAGCAACACTGCTCAATCAAACCACTACTTAAACCACTCGTCCTTCGGACTCGTGGTTTATTGTGCGCTTTGATTCGCAATGTTGCTAAATAATTTAATTCGTAAAATCAAAAAATTTTCGAAAAAATTTCAATGACTCGTGGTATTACAACCGAAAATTTGTATGAAGTAAATGTGACCTGGAAATTTTTGAATTTGAAACTATAGTTTTTGAAATATTTTTGGAATTTTGAAAAAAGTTTGTATATGTGATTTTGTAATAATTTTTGCAATATATTTAGAATTTTGGAAAACGATTTAATTTTTGATTTTGTTATAAGTTTTGGAATATTTTTAGAATTTTGAAAAGAAAAAAGAATTTTTGAATTTGTGCATTTTATATATATAAAATATATATATTTATATATATATATATATTTTTAGAATTTTGGAAAAAGTTTCAATTTTTGATTTTGTAAGAATTTTTATAATATTTTTAGAATTTTGAAAAATTTTAAATTTTTGATTTTATTATAATTTTTGAAATTTTGAAAAAAGTTTCAATTTTTGATATTGTTATAATTTTCGGAATATTTTTAGAATTTTGGAAAAAGTTTGAAATTTTAAGAATTTTTAAGAATTTTTGAATTTAGAAATTTTTTTTTTGAATTGAAGAGCTTTGCTTTATTTTTCTTTAATTCGTTTTTTACAATCCAATTTCTCTAAAGCTAAAGA
This sequence comes from Diogma glabrata, assembly GCA_963693315.1. Lineage (NCBI taxonomy): Eukaryota > Metazoa > Arthropoda > Insecta > Diptera > Cylindrotomidae > Diogma > Diogma glabrata. The sequence continues at coordinate 201,059,197 of OY856188.1, forward strand.
AATATATTTTTTATAACAACTATACATTTAATGGTTCTCTTTGGAACACTCTAAATATTTGTTTTTAACTACAATGGTTTTTTTTGTCATTTTATTATAATTCTATGTTAAATGATTTTTTTATTTATTTATAATTTAGTTTGCATTCGAAAAATTTTTTTAAAACGAATATCCTTTTTTTTGTTTTTTTTTATCTAAGCCTAATAACTATTAGCTAATTACATCTAATTCTATTCTAAATCATTGATTAATGTATCAATGAGTAAATTTAAATCAGCGAGAATAATTTTTACCAATATCTAATTTCTCTTTCTTTCTTCGTTTCCCTATCGTCATTTTCTTATTTCCACCAAATCGTTTTAGTATATTTTTGCAGATCTTTGATGTCTGCAACGGGTATGTTTATATCAAATTTTAACTGATCATTCGATATGTTTTCATAATATTGATATAATTTCGAGTCTGTTGTTCTTCTATTAATATGATAAATTAATGGGATACAGTTATTCTTTTGTATTAAATTTTGTTGATCCAGATAAATGAAAGCATTTGGTGGTATATATCCATTTTCCACAGCTTTTATGTAATACAACGGATTGGGATAATATAATTGGGATATTAATGCATTTTTAGTTACCTCCATTATATTATTAAAGTGTTTTCTGCAAATTTTTATTATAAAATTATCTATTCTTCCTATTTCCCCATTTTGGTATATAAATTTGTTCGAGTAATAATGAAAATCCTTTGCTGGATTTCTCCATTTGTTAATGCAAGCTCTTATGATTTTTCTTTCAAATTTACGAAATTTTTCCATATTAGCACTAATATTAAACCATATGGGACAACCATATGTCAATATAGGTCTAATTAGAGTTCGATATGCTATTAATTTTACTTTGTGTTTTAAAGATTTATTGTAGAACAACTTCTTACATGTCATAAAAGATTTTGGAGCTTTGTTCAGTTGTGTATTAATGTGATTAGTGTAATTCATTCTATGATTTGATTGGATGCCCAATAGTTTAACATTTCGTTTATGTGGGATATCATTACCATTTGGTGCCTTTATACTAAAGCTTCTCCAGTTTTTCCTTATATCCTGGTTACATTTTTCTAGACCAGGTCTAAAAAAATTGTTTCACTTTTACTTTCATTTATACTGAGCTTCCATGTAGATAAGAATTCTGTGGTTTTGTTAAACATATTTTGTAGCTCTTTTTGTATTTTGGTCGCATTGTTACCACTAGTATAGATTGTCATTGTATAGATTGATCATCTGCATATGCAATATCACTATTGGTTGGTTTTTGAAAAATTTCTTGATCAAATATGTCGCTTATGTATATGTTGAAAAACGTTGGAGCTAAAATGATTCCTTGTTTTAGTCTATTTTGTACTTTAAATATTTTATCTGACTTCGTGTCATTGCTTGTAACTAAAAATCTTTTGTCGTTTATTAGTTCGTAGATTATCTGTATAACGTTTTCTGGTATTCCATTAATGACCAGTTTATATATGAATGCATCTATCCACATCGTATCAAAGGCAGTTTTGGTATCAATTAGACAAGTCACTACACATTCTTTATTATTTAATTTCCACATAATGACGTGATTTTGTTAATGGCATGTACTGTTGAGTGCTTTTTTCGAAACCCAAATTGACTTTCTGGAATAATTTTATAATTGCCCAATATTTCATTTAGTTTTATTTGTATAATTTTCTCTAATATTTTGCTATGATTTGGTAGCATATTAAATTGGTCTATAACTCTGATAGTTTGTAGGATCTTTACCCTGTTTTATTACTGGAATGACTTTAGAAATTTTCCAACGTTGAGGCACATAATTATTATTTAGCATATTGTTATACAATCTGCAAGACATTTTAATGATAATTTGGGGTAAATTTTTAATCATAATGTTTGGGATACCATCTATACCTGAGGAAACTTTATTATTAACTTTTTAAACAGGTAGGTAACTTCGCTTATAGACGTAAATAAATTCTGCTCTAAATTTTCTCCATCTGATTCATATATAGTACATTTCGTAACAAGTGGAGAAAGTAAGTTATTTCAGCATTGGTGAAAGTTTGTACACGAGCGATAGCGAGTGCAAACAATTCACCAATTCTGAAATAACTTACTTTCTCCACGAGTTACGAACAGTGCTTTTCATAATTTCTCTCTAAAAAGTAGTAACCAAGTCTTCTGGACTAAAAACTCTGGCCTTTTTCGGTTCATACCTATCGTTCTTTTTGCGAAGAAAAGATTTCAGCTTTTGATATCCTTCGATTTTTATGTTTTGGTATAAATCAATAGTGCAGCGTAGCATAGACCAAATTGACCACAACGTGTTGGGGGCATACTTTTGTGATAACTCTTTAAAATAAACCAGTAAAACATTTTCCGACGGTGATTGAGCTTTTTTCTCTTTCATCCAAGAGCAAAACGTGTTGTATGTTGCTATATATTTGTCTCTAGACTTGTCCGGTAGAAGCTCTAAATGAATATTTGCAGCAGCTTCACCAAATTCATTAGGTCCACCATCACTCAAGTCACTTGTAGGATCTTCCATTTGTGTTTTGTTTCTGTTTCTGCTCTGAATCAATTTACAAGGAAGTTGAACAATGAACTGAAATAGTTTGTTTGACAGGAATCACTCGCGTACTTTGATTTAAAAAAGAAAATTTGAGGCCAAAACTTCAGCAGTTACGATAAGTAATTGACAGCGGTTACGATATGAACTTATCTAAACTGCTTTGATATTGACAGCTTTCGCAACGCTGGACAATTAAAGCAAAGTGTACTTTTTAGAGAGAAATTATGAAATAGTACATTTCGTAACAAGTGGAGAAAGTAAGTTATTTCAGCATTGGTGAAAGTTTGTGCACGAGCGATAGCGAGTGCAAACAATTCACCGATTCTAAAATAACTTACTTTCTCCACGAGTTACGAACAGTGCTTTTCATAATTTTATTAGGTCCACCATCACTCAAGTCACTTGTAGGATCTTCCATTTGTGTTTTGTTTCTGTTTCTGCTCTGAATCAATTTACAAGGAAGTTGAACAATGAACTGAAATAGTTTGTTTGACAGGAATCACTCGCGTACTTTGATTTAAAAATAGAAAATTTGAGGCCAAAACTTCAGCAGTTACGATAAGTAATTGACAGCGGTTACGATATGAACTTATCTAAACTGCTTTGATATTGACAGCTTTCGCAACGCTGGACAATGAAAGCAAAGTGTACTTTTTAGAGAAAAATTATGAAAAGTTAATTTAATTAATTAGCATGAAATTGGACATGGACATTTTTTAATTTGTTATAGCTTTTTTGAAATATTTTTGGAATTTTGAAAAAAGTTTGTATTTTTGATTTAATAATTTTTGCAATATTTTTAGAATTTTGGAAAAAGTTTTAATTTTTGATTTTGTAAGAATTGTTGGAATATTTTTGGAATTTTGAAAAATTTAAAATTTTTGGTTTTATTATAATTTTTGGAATTTCGAAAAAAGTTTGATTTTGTTATAATTTTTGCAATATTTTTAGAATTTTTGAAAAAAGTTTGATTTTATTTAATTTTTACAATATTAACGCTAAATGGAGAGGTTTTTGAGTAATTTGCTGATTGTATCATAAATTTATTAATTATTGTGTCCTAAATTATGTTAATTTATGATCTGTTATGATTTTCCTTTTGCCTTTCATACTGCGTGTATGCTGTTACCGTCCGCTAGCTTGTTAAATGAGAGTAATTTGTTTGATAGGGCTATGACGTAAAATCGTTGAAATTGCTTGTACTAAAGCCGAGCTCCATTTGACTGAAGCAACTGAAACAACTAAAAAATTGAATGCAATTGTTGTTTTTTTCAGTTTTTTCAGTCAAATCGAACGCACCTTAAGTCAAATACGGTTTCAAATGAAAGATTGTGTCTCAATGGCCATTAACATTGTTAGCATAGAAATCGTTAAAATATATATTTTAAGGTGCTTGTAAATGAGCAACTGTTTACGGCAATGTGTGGAAGGGCAATATTGCCCAAATTCAAAAACATTCCCGAAATTTTTTCCGTATTGCCCGGCTATATATTTGTATAGCTCGGCAATATTGCCGGTATTGCAACTAATGGCTGTTGATCTATTTTGATCGATCGAAAATATTAAACATTGCCCGGCAACTATTTGTTGTTGTTTTTTTATTCAAATTGAGAATGTAGTTCGTTTTTAAGATTTGTAAATGAGCAAACAATAGTAGATTGTATATTAAGAGCAGAAAGTACTACATTGCTGCTCGTGCATAAAAGGTTGAGGCGTAGCCGAAACCAGCAATCATGTCAGAGCAGCAATGTTACTTTCTGCTCAAAGTATACATACTATTTTTTTAACGACTGCCGACAAATTCGATCAAAATTGCCAAGGAGGCATTTATTTGTTGTTTAAAAAACGTATCGGACGTCAAGTTAAAATTTTAAATTAATAAATCTAAAATTTATACAGAGTTTGTTTATATCTATTTTTAAATAAAAATAATTTAAAATGAGCAGTAGTGATGAAAGTGATATAATTAGCACTTCACCACATATAGAAGAAGCAGCCAACCATTTAACTTTAGATCTGTTGCCTGAAAAATCTAAGGTCCGGTATGAAAAAGCTTACCTATTATTTATCAATTGGTGTTAGAACAAAAAACCAGTAAATTTTTATTCTGAAGATGTGTTTTGGTATATTTTGGGTAACTATTGCAAACAAAAAAGTCTTCAGTTAAAATCAACATTCATCGTTAAAGAAAATTTGGATATTAATAAATATCCAAAATATATATCAGTATATATTTTTCAAGCTCTTGATAATGGTGTAACAACCGAAATTAATCGAGCAAAAATATATATATACATATATATTTTGTTTAAATAAAAATAAAAATAAAACAATAATTATAATTTGTATTTATTGCGAAACTTAAAACAGGTAAAATAAAATAAAATATTTAAAATAATATTAAAATGTTTCGCCAAGTGCCTACAGCGTCTTCAATTATGTATATAAAATATAAAAGATTTATGCCTTTTTTAAAAAAGAAGCCCTATGGTTATAGAGCCAAAAAATCAAAAGTGTTTTGGGGAGAAGAAATTAATAAGATTTAATAGTATGTCTTTGTCCATTATGTCTTTGGTTTTACTTGTGTTTTGTTTTTACTTTCCGTCCATGAGCAGAAAAAATTAAAAAATGCTCGCTTAACAGCAAAAGCTAACTTTCTGTTTTAAAATGATAGATAGAAAACATTATTTTCTATTACAGTCGTTAAAAAAATTATTTTCATATAAAAATTTGGCTTAATCAAATGGTTGGTAAAATAAAAGGTTTGAATTTGGGTATTGTTTTTGGTGTTTTAAAATAAGAAAAAAAGGATTTATGAAAGTTTTATATCAGATTTTTTATTGTTCAAAACTTTAAAGCGTTTTCCCCACAATTCACGTTTTCAAAGTCGGTGCCCCTCATAGCTTGAAAACTACTGCACCGATCCTTTTGAAGCCGATTTTTTCGCAAAAATCGCGTTTTTACCTTTAAAGTCTTCCAAAAAAGTGAAAAACTAAAATTTCAAAAAACCCTCCCAGCGTTACCTGGGGAAAATTATTATCTAACGAATGAACTTTGATTTTTTGATTTCGGATGATCCAGCACCAAGTTATGAGGGGCACCGCAATTCTACTTTTTTCCGAGACACGTCCGAATAATTGCTGCCATTGCCGTGTTTTTTAATATTTCTTCCTGAAAATTTTATACAATATTTTTCAAATGTCATACTTATATGTACTATTGGTTTAAATAAAGAGATTTTAGCTGTGTCGTCACAAAAAATTCACAAAAACATACCTTTTTTCGTACGAATTAACCCTACCCTGTAGAAACTCCTGTAGAAAAATATGTGTTTCGTGCCGGGATTCGATCTCACACTCAACAGAGACACCTGTTCAAAACGTGTGTGTCTTACATACTTAGCCACAGTGGCGATGACGAACCATATTTTAATTTTCATGTTCAGATCTGTCTAAATGACACAAGAGGATTTGCAACCCCAAAATTAGCTCAAAAAATTTCCTTGTAAGGTTAGAATGACCGTGTTGAGAATGAAAAGCTAAAGGACTTTTGATGATGAAGGACTACGCTTTCAAAAATAATCTAGAGCTTCTCAAAAATTCGAGTCTCTTTTAGGCCAGGGCAAGAGAAAAGTAGGTGGGTTCGAGAGTTTCTTATATTAAGTGGTTCTTCTTATGAAAATTTTAGAATTTTCATGATCTATAGACTAAAAAGGTTTAAAATAAATAATTTCTGTGTTCTTTGAGTTTTATATCTTTGCCTTGCAGTTAACACCGCCGCCTTACCATTTAGGTTTGTTTAACAAATAACATGGGGGTTTCGGCATTGAATGATCCAGTTCCGGTTCTAGTCAAATTAATTGTGCTACTTTAGAGGAGCCAATAACATTGACATGGATTAAAATTTTGGGTTAGGGTATTACCTCACAAAAAACGAGGTGATTGACTTTACCAGGGAACAGAGGATCCCTGATATTGGCTCCATCGCTCTGAAGGGGAGTGATCTTGTACTTGCAGATCAAGCAAAATACTTATAGGTACCGTGATGGATGTGAAACTGAGTTGAAAATCAAATATCAGAGAAAGAGCAAAAAAGCTACGGTAGTGTTATATACCCATGTAAAGAAATCATGGGGAAAAAGGGGTCTTGCACTGCACCTTTCCCAATGGCTTTACATCTCTGTGATCAGACCGATCTTAATGTACGGTGTGATGATATGGTGAACTGCACTGTCTAATACTACAACGCCAATTCGAACGAAAAGGTGTATTTTACATTTCTACCCCTTAGTGTGCTATGTCAACAGATGGTATCCAAAACAAGCCTTTGAGTCAGCTAATTGGGAATAGGAAGCACTGGTTCTGGATTTATTTATTTCAAGTACCTGATAAATTTCTTGTAATATTGTAGATTTAAAATTAAAATGCAATATTTAAAAATATACTTTTTACTGTTTATTTTTAATTTTATTTTATTAATAATAATATAACCTTCCTTATAGTAACAATTACACCAATACATAAACAGCATAGAATCTTCCATTAAATTCACGTTAGAAAATGAAGAAAATAATACAATACACTATTTGGATTAATCAATCAAAAATGTAGATTCAAAACACACATTCAAAATATTCCGAAAACCAACCCAAACGGATCAAACAATAAATATCAAATCACATCATCCATACCAACATAAAATAGCTGCCTACAACCACATGATCAATAGATTGAACACTATACCAATGAATGCTGAAAATTATCAAGACGAGCTAAACAACATCAAATACATAGCCAGTAAAAACAGATATAAAAATGAAATGATTGACACATTAAATAGAAAATATTAACTTAGAGGTCTTTGTAAACGAAACAAAGATATCTAAAAAATTCTTAGGATGATTCTTGTATATAACGTTGATTTTCTTGGGTTATAGCCTTGTTTTAAAAATTTATAAATAATAACAAATTATTAATATAGATTAATAAATTTTATTATTATAAATGTTTTTAACATGTTTCGACGTCATTTACAAAACGTCATCATCAGAACTGAAATTCAATAAAATAAAATATACAATCTAGAAACATTGAATATAACAACAATAGCTTACCAAAAAAAAAAATAAATAGAAGTTAAAAAAAATGTTTTAAAAAAAAAGTTTAGTAAAACTAATTATCGAAAAAAAGTTCAACATACAGAAAACGAATCCTTTGTAATAATTGAAATAAAACAAAATAATAATCATAGAATACTAAATATGAATAAATCAAAAAAATATAAAATGTGATGATATACAATTTTGATAGACAGGTTGGTTTTACGTTATTATATGAAAGGTCAGCGAAAAAAGAAGAAATTTAATTAGATTTGTTGTATTGTTATTGCAAAATAGTAAATTAGTATTATACTAAGTAACGATGAGAACATTAATTAAAACGTTTCATTAAAATAACTAAAAATTATTATTTTAAGACAATAAATGATCATATGAATTTTTTAAATAATCAGAATCTGTTTGTTTATTAATCGAATTTTTTGATTTTTTTATGTAAATCATTTCTAAGATACTGCGTTTACGGAAGTTTGATTCTTTATGTAGAATTTTTACATTCGATAAGTTTATAGAATGATTATGATTATTAAGGTGACGTGAAAGAGCACTATGTGAAGAAATAACTTGAGCGTTAGGAGTAACATTACAATTTTGATATCTTGCGTCATGGGAATGTTGGTAAATCCTATTTTTAAGAAGTTGTTTTGTTTGTCCTGTATAATTGACACCACAATCACAAGTTACTTGGTAAATTACGTTAGACTGTAATTCGATCGGATCTCTATCTTTTAATTTTGAAAAAATTATATCACCTAAATTAGAACAAGGTCTACCTACTGTTTTAATATTATAGTTTTGTAATAAATTTTTAATTTTACCGTGCAAATCTTTTATATATGGAACAGATACGAATTTAATGTTATTAACAGGAGTGATTTCATTATTGATAGTTGTAACGTTATCTTGTTGATTAATATTATAATCTTGTTGTGACAATTTAAATTTAGTCTGTCTAATAGTTTTATTAATAAGATGTATTGGATAGTTATTATGGAGTAGGGTTTTTGTTAAAAGATCGAAATTTTTTTGATGGAAAGTATCATTAGACAATTTTATAATTTTTTGTGTGAGAAGAGAAATAGTATTAATTTTGTATGAGAATAAAAAAATAAAAAAAAATAAAAAAAAAAAAAAATAAAAAAATAAATAAACCTTATAAACAAGATTAAAAATATTATAATACCCACTGATCATGTTTTGTTATCATTGGACGTTGTGTCATTATTTACGAATGTAGATAGCCATCTTGTGCTTAAATTGGTTAGTGAAAAGTGGTCAGTAATTAAAAATAATAGTGGTACAAAACTAACAAAATTACAGTTTATTGAAGCTTTGAAGTTAGTTCTTAATAGTTGTGAATTCAAATTTAATAATAAAACTTACAAACAAATTTTTGGCTCCCCAATGGGATCACCTGTTAGTCCTATGGTAGCCAATTTAGTAATGGAACATATTGAAGATAATGTCCTTGAAATGTTAGATTTTAAGCCGATTTTCTTTTTTAGATATATTGATGACATCGTTACTGCAATACCACTAGACAAAGTCCAATACTTTTTAGATAAATTTAATTCTTTTTATAATAGAATACAGTTTACAGTTGAACATGAAGTAAACAAAACATTGCCCTTTTTAGATATTAGGATTATCCATAATGATGACGGTTCTTTGATTACAGACTGGTACCATAAAGATTCATGGTCGGGACGCTATCTTAATTTTAATTCATGGCTTCCATTCTCATACAAAATTAATACTATTTCTCTTCTCACACAAAAAATTATAAAATTGTCTAATGATACTTTCCATCAAAAAAATTTCGATCTTTTAACAAAAACCCTACTCCATAATAACTATCCAATACATCTTATTAATAAAACTATTAGACAGACTAAATTTAAATTGTCACAACAAGATTATAATATTAATCAACAAGATAACGTTACAACTATCAATAATGAAATCACTCCTGTTAATAACATTAAATTCGTATCTGTTCCATATATAAAAGATTTGCACGGTAAAATTAAAAATTTATTACAAAACTATAATATTAAAACAGTAGGTAGACCTTGTTCTAATTTAGGTGATATAATTTTTTCAAAATTAAAAGATAGAGATCCGATCGAATTACAGTCTAACGTAATTTACCAAGTAACTTGTGATTGTGGTGTCAATTATACAGGACAAACAAAACAACTTCTTAAAAATAGGATTTACCAACATTCCCATGACGCAAGATATCAAAATTGTAATGTTACTCCTAACGCTCAAGTTATTTCTTCACATAGTGCTCTTTCACGTCACCTTAATAATCATAATCATTCTATAAACTTATCGAATGTAAAAATTCTACATAAAGAATCAAACTTCCGTAAACGCAGTATCTTAGAAATGATTTACATAAAAAAATCAAAAAATTCGATTAATAAACAAACAGATTCTGATTATTTAAAAAATTCATATGATCATTTATTGTCTTGAAATAATAATTTTTAGTTATTTTAATGAAACGTTTTAATTAATGTTCTCATCGTTACTTAGTATAATACTAATTTACTATTTTGCAATAACAATAAAACAAATCTAATTAAATTTCTTCTTTTTTCGCTGACCTTTCATATAATAACGTAAAACCAACCTGTCTATCAAAATTGTATATCATCACATTTTATATTTTTTTGATTTATTCATATTTAGTATTCTATGATTATTATTTTGTTTTATTTCAATTATTACAAAGGATTCGTTTTCTGTATGTTGAACTTTTTTTCGATAATTAGTTTTACTAAACTTTTTTTTTAAAACATTTTTTTTAACTTCTATTTATTTTTTTTTTTTTTGGTAAGCTATTGTTGTTATATTCAATGTTTCTAGATTGTATATTTTATTTTATTGAATTTCAGTTCTGATGATGACGTTTTGTAAATGACGTCGAAACATGTTAAAAACATTTATAATAATAAAATTTATTAATCTATATTAATAATTTGTTATTATTTATAAATTTTTAAAACAAGGCTATAACCCAAGAAAATCAACGTTATAAATAGAAAATATAAAAACAAGAAAAATTTGCGAACCCTAGCGACGTTGAAGAATGAAGAAAACTTAGCAGGTAAAAAATACGTAGGCGTAACATACAATAAAACAACATTCAAAATAATGCAAAAAACTTTAAAAAATATGGATATATTGCGGCTTACAAAAACAAAAATAAAATAGACAACTACCTAAAAACTAAAAAAACACAAGTCTTAAACACAGGTGTGTATAAGCTTACCTTTGACGACTGCAGTAAATTTTATATAGGCCAGACGGTAGGTCCTTCAAAAAAAGATTTATCGAGCACACCAATGAAACTAACAGAAGCGATCCAAAATCCAGATATGCCCAACATTTGAAAATAGAAAAACACAAATACACCAATATCAACACAAATTTAACCATATTACATAAAAAAAAAGAAAAGGACAACATCTAGATAGATTGGAAGAAATAGAAATATATAAACATAAAAACAATAACAACATTTTAAATGATAAAATCAACACTAAAACTAACAAAACTTATGACATAATAATGAAAAACAGCAGTTGAAATAGTATATAAGTAATGGTTTAAGCAAAAATTATAATAATAATTTAAGAACTGAGGATGACGTAAGTCGAAATCGATATTCTGTAAAATAAAAAATAAAATAAAATTGTTACTATAAGGAAGGTTATATTATTATTAATAAAATAAAATTAAAAATAAAGAGTAAAAAGTATATTTTTAAATATTGCATTTTAATTCAAAAGTGACAGAAGCACACAAACAGTGAATAATATGGAAAACATAATAACACACATAGATTCAAAATGCCTTCTTTGATCTGTATGAATCTCTATCGGTACTTCGATAGCAACTTATCCAATTGCTTACTACTGCTTCAGCGATGGTTCTTGCTTTCTAATTTGATATAGGACTCAATTGTGATTTTTAGAGACAAAAATACTGATAACTATTAATTTATTCAATTTAATTATATTTAACTACAGACAAAAAAAAATATGGTTTACAACAAAGTTTTTATGTTATTACAATTTATTTGTTATAATAATTAGTACAATTATTATAGTTGTTATAATAGTTATTATATAATAAAAGTTATTTGTAGTACAAAACTGTTCGAGGTCGGTGCCATATTGACGAAAAACGACTAACATGTCTTGGGCTTGACACCGATTTTCAACAGTTTTGTGATACAAGTAACTTTTATTATTAAGTCACGCTTGAGTTATTTTTCACTTTTTTGTTTTTTTAAGTCGGTTTTATTTTCTTTTAAAAGTTTTTTTTATTTTTTCATTTTTAGTGTATAACCAAATGTCGGTTAAGAAAGCGTTTTTGAAGTAATAACTTTAAATCCCGGGAAGTATTCATCAATGACAATCAAGTAATCAATGGTTTTCCGATTTTGTGAAAAGAAAAATGGCATATTTCCTCTCATAGAAAAGTATATTGAACCGTCTTGAAATCTAAAGCAATATAATACAGCTCAAACCATCCAAATACAATAAGCGATTTCGAAGGTATCGACGAAAATACATGTAAAAATACAAGGTTTTCCAATTTTCTGAATAGCGTCTTAGAAAAAATATGGGACTTTCTCGAAACTTACCCGAATAGAATAAAATTAAAACCATTCAAATCGAATGAGTCGTTTTCGAATCGGTGATATGCCTGTTCACCGATTCGAAAATATAGTTTTTTTCCAATTTAATATGAAACGGCATTTTTCACGTCATAGAAAATTATATGAAATAATCTCCAAATCTAGCTTAATAGAATGCAATTTAAATCATTCAAATCGTATGAGCCGTTTTTGAGAAATCTGTGAACAAACATACATCAACATTTTTCAAAAACACAGTTTTTTCTATATTTCTGGAAAATGGAATTTTTCACGTCATTTAAAATAACATGGGACTATCTTGGAATCTACCTTAATAGAATCCAATTTAAATCATCTAAATCGAATTACCCGTTTTTGAGAAATCGGTAGACAAACATCAATAGACATAAAAAAAACCAAAGTGAAACACAGAACCTCCTTCGTTTTTGAAGTCGGTTGAAAATAAACCGAACGTGTTTATGGAACACGGTTTTGGTTTTATTCAACCTTTGGCTTAAAAGCAAACTTTTTGCTTGCAGGCTTCAAAGTATTTCTTAATTAATTAATTTATCATTTTCGTTACAACTTCGCTCGACAAACTTTTGTTAGATAGTAAGATAATTTCTAATTATAGTAAAAAACATTATATCTCGGTTAAATCGAATAATATCAAACTTAATCCACTATACGACAAACCAGCATGTTAAATTAATTATTTTTCCTCATATTGTTTTGTTAATTTTTCTTTTCAGGTTAAAACTGTAGACAAATCAGATGCAGTATTTGCTTATGCCTTTCAAATATCTGGATTCATATTCTTTGTCGGACCAATGACATTGATTTGTGTTCTTTACGTTTTAATTGGTTTGAAATTGAAAAAAAGTAAATTTCTGCAAGAAGTGAAACGTGTGAACTCAGAACATGATAGAAGTACGGATAAGAAAAAAGGACAAACTCGAGTAATACGAATGTTAAGTAAGGAAAAGACAAACTAATTTTTTTCTTATAAAAGATTTGAATATTTTTTTGAAAATAGTTGCTGTTGCGGTTGCATTCTTTTTATGTTGGGCACCATTTCATGCACAACGGTTAATGGCAGTGTATGGAAAACTTCAACAAACACCATCAGCAAAATTTACCACTTTTTATCTAACCTTGACATACATCTCCGGAATTTTATATTTTCTGTCAACATGTATAAATCCATTATTGTATAGTATAATGAGTCACAAATTTCGTGATGCTTTCAAGGTAAGTGATTTTTCTATTATGCCATCAGTTAACAGTTTCAATGACTTTCGTATTCTGTAGATTATATCAGTTAAAATTATATTTATTCCGTCGTATAAAAACTATACTGTTAATCAATTTTAATTTTTTTGTTGATTTCATAATTGATTAATTTATTAATTGCCTACTGCTGCCAATTTTATTTAATTTAAACATTTTATTATTTGCTTATTCTATATTTGGTGCTTGTAACCACTTAAATGTTGTTTATTAAATTCATAGAAATAAGTAAAGTAGTTAAAAGATTCATAGGGAATCACAGAAACGCATAAACTCGTATTTATTCTGTTCGATTTAAATAAATTTGAAATATTCGTCTACCAACTACTACAAATCATTTTCATCATACAGCTAAAAGCTACAAAAAGAAGATAATTTTAAACAAAAATACCGTATATCAAATATTGATTTTTCAAAATAACATTTTGGTTACAAATAACACTTCGCAAATATTTTTAACCCTCAAACCGCACTTTACGCAATATCAACATTCCTTAAATTTTTCCATTAAAATAAAATCATAATCTTCAAGATTTTTTTTATACATCATCTCTTAAATTCCTTAGAGTTGTATTAAAACATTAAAAATATAAACAGTGAAACACAACAAAACCACTTCGAAACCAACAAAAAAACTTTAAAAAAAAACTAATGAAATTTTTATTTTATTATTTTCCTTTTGGAAAAACAATTTTTTGAGGGTTTTCATTGAAAACTGGTGGGTAAATAATGAAGTAATAATAAACACTATGGTGAAGAATGGAAAATTCGATGGAAAGGTATGGTTAATCAGACTGAATGTTGCCTGAATGTTTTAGTTTTGCCCTTTTATCTCGAAGAAGAATAAGCTCATGATCGAGGTGGAAAAAGAAACGCTTTGCAAATTGTTTCCACCTATCCACGCTATTTGATATCTGCAATTTTAGATTCTTGAATAAGTAATATCTAAACCAGAAAGTATTCTCCATGGAATCGCAACTGCGAAATCAAATTTGTTGAGATATCTGAAATGTTAACGCATATTTGTACACTGTCTGGCCACATTTGTTTGTTTCCTACCAACTCCTACATAAAACATCATATAATGCCTGCATCAACCCAAATTTTAATAAATAAACCAAAAAGACTGCTTTGGTACTTAACTTCTAACTAATCATTAATTATTGGTTTAAATTTGTTATTATTTTCTGTTTTTTAAATTTATCTTCATTTCCTTCTCAAATATTTCATATTTCAATCCACTATCAGAAAACAAAACAAATCAAAAAAAAAAAGTCAATATTTTTTGTTAACAAAACAAATGTGGTGCGTCATTTAATTTCACATTTTCTCATATTTCAGCGAATCACTAAACCTTCAGACTTCAACTCATAAAATTGAAATGTTTTTCACTTTAAATTGTTTACTGGTATTTCCTAATGAAATACACACAAAATATTTCCTTGATTTTTTAATTACGGACCCACCCACCGCTTTTTT
Organism: Diogma glabrata; assembly: GCA_963693315.1. Classification (NCBI taxonomy): domain Eukaryota; kingdom Metazoa; phylum Arthropoda; class Insecta; order Diptera; family Cylindrotomidae; genus Diogma; species Diogma glabrata. Next base: position 201,074,345 of record OY856188.1, read on the forward strand.
TAAGCCTAATAATGTTTCCGGACAGCGTTGTTTTTATGCAAGAAATAACGAGTTAATTCGAACTCTTTTCATCATATTATACATTTTGGACATAATATTTTAAAAATGGACTTTCTTGAAACTGGATTCTTTTGACTCTTAGGCGGAAAAACTTGTTTTATATTACAAGCCATGGGTACCGAAGATAAAAATAACGTAGAAATTGATTGCCTTAGGGCTTAGAATATAATTTTATGTATTGAAATATATATGAAACTAAACCAAAACATATTAACTAAAACCAGAACATATGAAATTAAACTAAAATCCTTTTTTTCTACATACGACAAATAAACAAAACAACCGTGAATTGTCATTAAGAAAATCATAACATTGAAATAAAAGAAAAAATCTAGGCACTTAAAATTCTATTCTACAGCAGTACGAGAAGATAACATTTTCGGGTTTATTTAAGATAAAATCATGAGTTTTAATAATATAAGAAAATATTTTTGGAAAATATCAAGATGTTTTTACATGGTTTTATAATATGAGTTTCTTTCTCTAATAAACGTTTGTGTTTACATTTGTGTGACTATGAGGAAACAATTTCTGTTTTTATCTAATGTCGATCTTATAATTTGATGGAAGGTTTTGATAAGACTGATTACTTTATATAATATAATAATTACTTTATATAACATTTATTTATTCGGTAGAAGCTTAATAAAATAATTGGTAAACCCAAAACGAATATTGTTATAAGTTGTTATGTTATTGTTTGTCTTATTAGTAGCCTTTGAAGAATATAGACGTTGAATTTTTCTCTGTCAATTTTTTTTAGTATAATTTAAATTTTTTAATTTTATTCTTAATAAAGGGAATATAGTAGCCATTGGCCCTTTCATACTATAAATTGGATAGATTGGACTGCTTCGTATAGCCTCCAAATCAGTAGAAGTTGAAGTTGGAAAATTAAAGTAGTAGTATTAAAGTATTAAATCAGTAGAATCAATGGAAGTTGGAAAATTAAAAATACTTCAAGTTAACGTCCCGGGATTATCAGCTAATAAAGCAGAATATTTATCTTACCTCTGTCATCTTGAAGATATTGATGTAATTCTGTTGGAAGAACTACATATCTCAACAGAACAACAACTTGTTCAAAGAGGAACAATAAATGGATTCGTTTTAGCAGGATTTATTCTTCATCCTGTTTATGGAATAGCAACATATGTAAGATCGGAACTGTCAAATTGGCGTCTGGTGTTTAAGTCGGATTCTGATGGAATTTTTCGTGTTGTCGTTGAGGTATCTATGGTGCAAATATTAAATGTTTACAAACCTCCAAATGTCAGATGGCCTAATGGTGTGTTGGAGACCTTTTTGCATCCTGCAGTCGTAATGGGTGACTTAAACTGCCATAATACAGCTTGGGGCTATGATAGTAAGATTGTAAACGGTTTTCATTTAATGTTTGATGCTAAGGATACAGCAACATTTCGATCGGGAAGATGGCGTCGAGATTATAATCCAGATTTGTGTTTCGTAACCTTAGATGTTAATGGTCAGCCACTTTTATGCACTCGGAAGGTATTAAATGGTTTTCCACACAGTCAACATCGTCCAGTGATTCTCTCTTTGGGTCTGAACATTCCCTTTGTTGATTCAATACCCAGACCAAGATGGAATTTTATGAAGGCTGATTGGAAAGGTTTTTCGAATGCCATGGATGCTATAATATTCGATTTATTAAACCCATTAGTTCAAACTATAATCGATTTGTAAGTATGGTTATTTCAACTGCCAAAAATTTATTCCAAGAAATTTCCGTAAGAAATATATACCGGGATGGTCAGACTATTGTGAAAATTTGTTTCAAGTATATCAAGAATCTGGTGATTCGGAAGTTGGTCGTGATCTGTTAAACGCTTTAAACGAATCTCGTCAGAATAAATGGAGAACTCTTATGGAATCTATGGACTTTAGACATTCTAGTAGGAAAAGTTGGAAATTGTTACGAAAGCTAGACAATCTCCATCACCTGCAACTAATTCGTATAATTGTAGTGCAAATGCTATAGCTTCTCGTCTTGGAAAATGTTCTAATGTTCCCTTAGATAAAAGTTCCCTTAGATAAAACAAAGGAAAAATGATTTGAATACATCTTTAAATAATTCTAAGCCAAATCTAGTGAATGATACAGATTCTTTCAACACTCGTTTAACTGTAGAAGAAATTGCGGTTGTTATCGCTTATTTGAAGGCCAACAAAGCTGCTGGTCTGGATAGACTGTTTAATGAATTCTTTATGAATTTTGGGCCGAATTGTAAGCTTTGGCTATCTAATTTTTTCTCAGATATTCTTTTAACTGGGATAGTCCCATCACTTTCCTAAGAAGTAAAATAATTGCAATACTTAAGCCTGGGACGAATGGTGACCTTCCTGAACATTTTCGTCCGATTTCATTGCTGACTATTTCTTATAAGTTTCTGGAACGTTTAATTTTTAATCGAATTGCTGATAAAATATATGAAAAGATACCTCCTGAACAGGCTGGTTTTCGCCCAGGGCGCAATTGTTGTGATCAGGTGTTGTCCATGACATCTTTGATTGATTCTGGATTTCAATAGAAACTTAAAACTGGTGTCGTTTATGTTGATTTATCTGCAGCATATGACACTGTTTGGAGGAAAGGTCTTTTATTTTAGCTAATAAGTGTTATTCCATCACTATCTCTGATAAAGCTACTCAACAATATGCTTGCTAATAGAGTTTTTCAAGTTTTTCTTGGTGATAAAACAAGTAGAACCAGAAGATTGAATGATGGTTTGCCGCAAGGTTCAGTTTTGGCACCACTACTTTTTATTCTGTATATATCTGATTTGCCAACTACGATTTCGTAGAAGTTTATCTATGCGGATGATATTGCTCTGGCTCTTCAACATAATAAATTTAAAGAAACTGATGATCAGTTATCAGCTGATCTCGAAGTACTATGGAATTATTTTAGACACTGGAGGCTGAAACCAAACATTTCCAAAACTGAAGTAAACATTCACCATTTAACAAACTGCCTTAGTAATTATAAGCCTGAAGTTTTTGTTGATAATATGCAAGTCAAACATAACCCTTTAACTAAATATTTAGGCATTTATCATGATAGAAGCCTCACATATAAATACCATACTGAAAATGTAGCGAAGAAATTAAAATCTCGAGTAAATATAATAAGAAAACTTGCTGGAACTAACTGGGGTGCAAACTTCCATACTTTGAGAACTTCATCATTAGCATTGGTGTTTTCTGTTGCTGAATTTTGTTGTCCTGTTTGGTTAAATAGTCACCATACCGATAAAATTGATGTTGAATGAAACAATGCTATGCGTATAATAACTGGCTGTGTCCACTCAACACCTATTCCTTGGCTTCATGTGTTGAGTAATATTGCTCCACCTAATATTCGTAGACAAGATCAACTGTGTAGGATTTAGTCAAAAGTTGCGGATTTACCTCAGCTAATATGTCACCATGTTATAATTCATCAACCTCCAAGGCGTTTGTGTTCAAGAAATCCATCTTATGATTCAGGCGCTGTATTTTTTAATGGTGATACTTTCAGCATCGTGGATAAATGGATTTTTAAGATAAAGATAAAGATTTACATTTTGATAAAGATTTTTGGTCGTCATCTGCTGTTCTCAATCATAATTTAATTGATAACTTAGATGTAATTCCCTTTGGTTTTGATTTACCTAGAAGACTGTGGGTAACTTTGAATCGTATTCGAACTGGACATGGATGTTGTGGTTCCTCTTTATTCAATTGAGGTTTTATATCGTCTTCTGCTTGTGATTGTGATAATCCAGTTCAATCTATGCACCATATAGTAACTGATTGTCCAATCCGAAGGTTTCCAGGAGGATTGCCAGAACTTAATTTGCTGTCTCCTGATGCTGTAACGTGGCTTGAAAATTTAGATCTAATATTGTAATTATTCTTCAAAATTCAAATTAAATATTATATGTAATGTAACGTTTTGTAATTTAACTTGAATCTATGTTTAAATAATAAATATCCATACGCAAACAAACAACATTGTGTATTTTGATTTTTGGTGATTTAATTGCTCATCACCAATCACTATGTTATATTTTTAATATATAGAAAACGGAAAATGAATTTATACCAAAATGTACATCAAAACTGTTTCTATTTTTCGTAATTAACAAAATAAATAGTTTTGTCAATATTACTTCGGTCTGAAAGACCTAAGTATTACATTCATGAGCTAAAAGTGAAATTCTTACTCCCACTTTTTTGGCATTTCCCAAAGTTTTAGGACCTACTGATTCTAAAAAACGCAAAAAAAATCTATGTCTGTCTGCCGGCCGGCCGTTACAACCGACGAAATCTAGAAAACGGCTGAAGGGATTTGAAAAATTTTAAAAATCGGTACACTCAATGGTAAGAGCCGAAAGGACGATGTGTTCGATAACTGTACCGGAAGCGTGTCAAAAGAATCATCAAGTGTGACAAAACAAAGAAATATGCATATTTTTTGCTTAAAACGTTCATTTTAAGTGATAATGAGAAGGAACAAAGAATGTGGATTGGTATGTGAGATTAAAAACTAGATTATTGCATTATAAGTTTGTCAAAAAAATGTTGTCAAGTGTGTCAAAAGAAAGATTTTTATTTATTTTTTTACCAAATTTTTTGGAACAAAATAAAATTAATTATTTGTATGACATGAAATTTTATTATTATTTTGGATTAAAAGTTTGTCAAAAAAGTGTTGTCAAGTGTGTCAAAAGAAAGATTTTTATTTATTTTAACCCAATTTTGGAAAAAAATAAAATTAATAATTTGAATGACATGAAATTTTATTATTATTATTGAGCATTATGGCACTATAAGTTTGTCAAAAAAATGTTGTCAAGTGTGTCAAAAGAAAGATTTTTATTTATATTTGTACCCAATTTTTTGGAAAAAAACAAAACTAATTATTTGTATGACATGAAATTTTATTATTATTATTGAGAATTATGGCGTTATAAGTTAGTCAAAAAAATGTTTTCAAGTGTGTCAAAAGAAAGATTTTTATTTATTTTTTTACCCAATTTTTTGGAAAAAAATAAAATTAATTATTTGTATGACATGAAATTTTATTATTATTGAGAATTATGGCATTATAAATTTGTCAAAAAAATGTTGTCAAGTGTGTCAAAAGAGAGATTTTTATTTATTTTTTTACCCAATTAATTGGAAAAATAAACTTAATTATTTGTACGACATGAAATTTTATTATTATTTTTGAGAACTATAAGTTAGTCAAAAAAATAAGTGTTGTCAAGTGTGTCAAAAGAATAATTTTCATTTATTTTTTTAGAAAAAAATAAAATTAGTTGTTTGTATGAAATGAAATGTATAATTAATGAACATGAAATTATTATTATTGAGAATTTTATTGCACTATAAGTTTGTCAAAAAAATATTGTCATGTGTGTCAAAAAAATGATTTCATTTATTTTTTTAGATAATTTTTTGGAAAAAAAAATTTTGCTGTTTGTTTACGTAAATATAATTGAACATGGACATTTTTGAATTTGTTATAGTTTTTGAAATATTTTTGGAATTCTGAAAAAGTTTCAATTTTTGATTTTGTAAGAATTTTTGGAATATGTTTAGAATTTTGAAAAGTTTTAAATTTTTGATTTTATTATAATTTTCATAATTTTGGAAAAAGTTTCAATTTTTAAATTTTTAAGAATTTTTGGAATATTATTCGAATTTAGAAAAAAAAAAAAAAAAGGCAGTGCCGACACGAAAGGACTGCCGACAGAAGTGAAAACTTAAATCTGTGAAATAGCTGTGTTTTTTTTGTCTGTCTTCCAATTATTGTAGCATTGCAAATTAAAATTTCAGAATGTTTAAATTAAAATCATTAAAATTATTCTGGGTTTCACATCTATCAGCATTCCAAGCAACTATTATATACATTTTTATATCTTTTATAACAATAATAATAATAATAATAATAATAATAATAAAATAAAGTGTTTGTCTGTCTGCGTGCGCTCTCCAGGGAAATCTGTAGCACACAGGAGTCTGAACTTTTGCCAGGAGAAGGCCATTAACAGGTACTAATGCACCTCGGTGCCGAAATTTAAAAATTTAATTTATTTTTTTGAATTAATAATTTTAATTTTCCTAATGGTTGAATATATGCCTAAATGTATATTATATTTTATACTTAAATTATTCAACTTTCACTCAGTTATCTTTGATCGATTTTTTTTTTCCGCAAAACAGAATTACCATTCAAATGGAAAATTAAAGTTAACAAACAAATTCATTTGGATGAAAATTATATACATTTATATATTTATTATATACATACAATTATATGCATCCAACACATTACGTTGCAAATAATATTTCTAATTTACAACACTCGTGTTCTTGGTTTGGTGAGTATACATATGTAATACATATTTTATTTGCTTTATATATATATATGTTATACATTTTCAAAATATAGAAAATGGGCGTTTCTTTTCCTCTTTTTAGAACAATGATGCAGCAAGTTTTTGCAATGGAACCGTTGAATTGAAGAATAGGATTATGAACAATAATATCCAAGCTACAGGTTGAACGTGTTTTACTTATTAAGAAAAATAAGCGTCCCCATTAATTTCAAAAACAAACAAGCTATGTAGGTTATTACCTTCAAAAGGTAAAATGCACGAACGAATTAAACCTGCCCGGAGAGACGCTGCCATAAACGTGAACAAAGACCTGAATAAAGTCGCCGACTGGGGTGACCAAAACCTTGTCAATTTCAACTCCACCAAAACACAGCTGTTGATTGTTTCCAGATTAAAGACCGAGTTCCCCAAAGATATTTTATTTAGTATGTGTGATGAACCAATAGGTGAATGTAAAAACATTCGTTTATTGGGTGTCACAGTTTCAAATGACCTACTCTGGAACGATCATGTAATGGCGATGGCAAAAAGCGCGTCTAAAAAACTCGGCCTCTTAAATAGATGCAAAAAATGTTTCACTCCATACCAATTTCTCTATGTTTATAAGTCCTATATTCGTCCCTGTATGGAGTACTGCTGTCAAGTTTGGGGTGCTGCCTCTGTTTCCATCTTGGCCCTCTTGGACTCTGTTCAAAAGCGAGCTATACGAATTGTAGGTGATCGAACTTTGACATCAAAACTTGATTCCCTGCAACATCGTCGCACTGTTGCTGACCTCGTTGTTTTTTACAAATATCGTCATCAGCAGTGCTCAGATGAAATCAGCGGCATCATGCCTCAAACTTATTCTTACTCCCGTTTCACTCGGCAATCGGCTGCCGCAACCAGTGAAACGGTAAAGATCCCGCGCTGTCATACTGGCAGATCGCAGAGAGACTTCTTTGTCCGAACTGCGTACAAATGGAATAGTTTGCCGGAACACTTAGTCTCAGGTGGCTTCAACCCACAGATGTTTAAAAAAAGCGTTAATCTACACCTTAGAACGCCAGTTGTTGTGGGACCCAGGTCTAGACCTGGGTCTTAAAAGGTATTTATGTGTTGTTGTGACACATATTCTAAACCCTATTACACAACACATTTTATTAAAAAAAAAAAAAAAAAAATATTATTCTGATTATTATTATTTTCTGCACACAAACTTTTTTATAGGCGTAGCAACGTACGCCGGGTCCTGCTAGTTTAAAATAATCAAAACATATCATAGAAAAATTTGCGTCTATCAGCACCTTAGAAAGCATGAATTGAATGAATGGACCTTGTTCTTAAAAGTTTTTTATGTGTTGTAGTGACATACCTTGTAATTTCTACTACCAAACACATTTTATTAAAAAAAAAAATAGCGTATCATCAAAGAATATTCCATAACTTAGAGTAAGGGATGGTATAGTTGATTGAAAATACTTCATCCGCTAGCACCCCTAAGATATCACTTTGGCTAATGAGATTGCACTGCTATTGCCAGTGGTATACGATATCACAAGATAACTCATATGCCAATAGCAGGGACTAAAGTACGCGTGGTTGTCACACCCATAGATCAACAATTTTAAATTTTACAAATCTTCCTGCGGAAAGCTAAGTAAATTAATTGGTATTAATGCGCATTGTTGCCGTTTGTAAATCACTATCGGCTAAGTGTCACCATTTTTAACTATTTTATTTATCATGATTGCCATCCATATTTAATCATACATAAGCTATGCTTCTTTATATAAAATTTATGCGATTTCCGTCTCGTAATTGTGAGCTTTAAATCATGTGAGCTATTGTGAGCTATTGTGATTGTGACATACAACTTCAAACCAACAATTTTGATATACAAATGTAATTGTTTCAGGTTATACTATCTTTCCTACGTTCAATATTTATTTAGCATGATGACTAGAATGCAAATTGCAAAAGACAGTAGCAATATAACTTTAAAAAAGTGTATTATAGATCAATTTTTATTATTTTTATGAATTCATGAATAAAAAATAATAATTTTAATGGTATTTAATAAAAAGTAAAAAAAAACAATAAAAAAAGTGTACCAGTCCAGGAATTGAACTCACGATCTACAGAACATCAGTCGAGCTCGTTATCCACATCGCAATTTCAAACGTTAATAAATGATGGATGTGTTTCATATTTATAAATATTTTCCTGATTTAAAAATTGGTAATGCGAATATATAGATTTTAGTTCATATAAAATTTTGCAACGCGGCTAAAGAAGTTTTCACTTCAAAAATAGAATTTTATATATATTTTTAAAATTTTGAAAAAAGTTTCAATTTTTGATTTTGTAAGAATTTTTGGAATATTTTTAGAATTTTGCAAATTTTTTAATTTTTGATTTTATTATAATTTTTATAATTTTGGAAAAAATTACAATTTTTGATTTTGTTATAATTTATGCAATATTTTTGGAGTTTTTGAAAAAAGTTTTATTCATTGATTTTGTAATAATTTTTGAAATATTTTTAGAATTTTGTTTGAAAAAAGTTTGAATTTTTGATTTAATTTAATTTTTACAATATTTTTGGAATTGTGAAAGAAATGTGGATTTGTGATTTTGAAATATTTTCTCGAAACGCTAAATGGAGAGGTTTTTGAGTAGTTTCTTAGATTATAAAATATACAGGATAAGTAATATTTGTGTACATACACTATAAAACTATAAAAAAAATTGAAGCCATTTTTTAAATTCAAATTTTGCATTGAAAATAATTTCCACAAAAGAAAAGGCTCCTGTAAAAATAAATACAAAAATACAGGGTCCTATGCAGCATTTTTATCTCTTTCCATTTATAGAAAGAAAATATATTATTATTCTTCTATTGCCAGAAAGAAGTAACTGCCAAATAATATATATTTCATTTTAATTTCATTTTAAATTAAAACAAAACCTGAAACAGTAAACCATATAAACAATATCCATTTCATTTTAAATTTAGTTTAAATGAAAACAAAGCCAAGCGTACATGATAAAATTTAGTTAGGATCAAATTTTCAGTTTTAATATCAGTTTTATTTAATATCAGTTTTTATATCAGTTTTATTTAAACCGAAATACTTTTGGTAAACATAAAATAAAATTGAATAAGGTTGGTCATTCTCCAATCGGTAAAAATGTTAAATACAAAATTTCTACATAAGTCTGTTATTTTGTAAGCATATTTGGTCAAGCAAGGGAAAACCTCGATGATATTTAAATTTTTAGGCTACTGTGTTTTTTCAGTGCAAATAACGTTAAAATCGCACACTACTTTATGTAAGTAAAAATAACTTCAACTTAAAAAGATATTACTTATCCTGTGTATTTTATAATCTAAGAGTAGTTTGCTGATTGTAGAATCTTTTCACTAAATTATGTTAATTTATGATCTGATATAATTTTCCGACAACGTATTGATGTTTCGTGTTAGTTTTGTAATACATATCTAAACAGAGATAAAAAATACATGTACTTTAACAAAAAGTTATGTTTGGTATACATCGCTCACCAAAATTAAAAATCATGTCCTCATAAAAGTTGTTTGCCGAAAACTATATCAAAATCCTTAACCCAGACCGAAGTCTTGATATCTCAGAGCTTGAGATTTCAGCCCCTCCATATTTTAAATTTATCTGGGGATTTTGCCATTCTTTGCGATTCGTTTGGTTCTATTTCTTGTTTTGGACTACGTTTTCTTTTGCTTATACTTATTTGGCGGTCTAAAAGTATTATTTCCATCACCTATAGATATATACTTGTCTTATCATACCGTGTATACCCCTGATTTTCGAAAGCCCACCACACTCTTCGATATAATATGAAGTTAGTAAGTTTGGATGAAATTTACCATCCAGATTTGAATATCTATAATACAAAACTCATGCACGAATTGCACATGATTATTTACATTAATTAAATAAGCTAATCGACTGATACGCCTTAAACTCGCTGTGATGAACAGTTGATATAATTTTTATAATGCTTTTGATATGTTTAATAACTTTTCATAATTGATGCAGTATTTATTATCATTAAATTTTACGTTGTCTGGCCTTATATAACATGGTTTTTCTATACCACACATATTTTTATTATTAATGAATACACACAGATCTTTCGCCAGAAATTTCTGTAGGTAGTCGAAATTTGAAAATAATTTTGACAGACCTGTAATTACTGTGCTGTGGTGAAATTGATTAACACCACCTTTACAAATTTACTAGACGCGTCAACAATAATTATGAACTCTTTCCAAAATGGAAAAAATCAATGTGTATTCTTTCGAAAGGATAACTATAAAGTAGTTGATCAACGTGTATGATACCATTTCCTTGATTCATATTTCTATTTTACTGACATATTAAACCTGATTTTACGAAACACTCTTCATTTTTATATAAGACATGACCTATTTGATAGTGCAACCTCGTCCCCAAAGGCGGATGCCAGGTCGCAGACTACAGATTTTTCTTTTTAGTTTTGAGCAAGACTCCGCTCGACCGACTTCGCTCAGTCTGTATTGGCCGTGGATTTGGCTTGACAAACTAGATATTTCTAGAAATGAGCGGTTAATCTGTTAATGCCCTTACTCGACAAAAAATATTGCGACACTGATGTATAGGCTAACTTTGCCATAGCTCTGAAAACAAAATGTTCTGGATATATAGTGAGCTAATGCCCATCAAATACTTCAATTGATAGCTAACCGATGTTATAGATTTCGCGTAGTTCTAATTATTCAACCATTAAAGAAAGCTGCGTAGTAGCACAACAGACATAAATTCGGTTGTACGAATAGAAAGAGTAAAAAAATGTTTACCGGAAGTAACAAACCGGAAGTTGGTATGCAGAATTGTTACAAAAAATACTCTAAGCATATATACCTGGCCCCCTGGCCCCCTGTGTATATATGCGTATCCACAGTTCATGGTAGATTCCCATTTTAAAGCCCATTCGAAAAGTTTTTTTTGGTGTATCAATAATATCTCTGCTCCCCATACTATAACGGTATGCAACACGCTTCAGTGTACCACCAATCCCATCGCAAGGTCCCTTTCCATGGCTGGTAGCATAAAAATGCCATTCTGCATCAACCTCAAAGTCTTTTTTATGGTGGCATAAGTTAATTAGGTTATGTTTATTTTTGTATTGAGAAGGTGCACCGTCGGTGTTATAAATTATTTAATTCTACATTATTAATTATTTATTTAATTACTTAATACGAAAATCGACAATCGGCTACCGCAACCAGTCAAACGGTCGAGATCCCACGCTGTCATACTGGCAGATCGCAGAGGGACTTCTTTGTCCGAACTGCATACAAATGGAATAGTTTGCCGGAATCCTTAGTCTCAGGTGACTTCAACCCGCAGAGGTTTAAAAAAAGCGTTCATCATGACCTTAGAACGCCAGATGTTACTAGACCTAGGTCTTAAAAGGTATTTATGTGTTGTTGTGACACATATTGTAAACCCTATAACACAACACATTTTATTCAAAAAAAAATTTAATTATTTAATTCTAATATTAGAATTTATATGCGTTCTGATGAATTCAATAAGTTTTGTAATGAAAAGCCAGGGGGGACCCCACCACTTTATTGTGTAAGGCATATTGCTAAAAAACTAGTCAGCTCTTTGCTATACATATTTGTATTTTTTTTAAAGCATTATCAAAATTAATTCACGAACGAATGTTGTATGCTCTCAACAAACATTAAAAACAGTGATAAAAGCACATGTTGTATGGTGGACCAACCAACGATATGTCGAATGTATATTGTATACTCCAAAAACTAATGAAATCTTTTTCATCTTGATTGAAACCTTTTACAAACGTTTCATTCAAATCGATTTGAAACTGTAGGTTACAGTAGAGATAAAAAATTCAACAAAAACTTTTTAACCGGAAGTGAAAAACCGGAAGTTTGTATGCAAAACTATTGGAAACAGTACTAAAACCTTATATAACAAGTGTCAATAAGATTGAAAGCCAGGATTTGAAGTTGTTCCAGATTCAAACTTAAAGGTGTTCGTCAGACCCTCCCCCATTCCCATCCCGGCGAGTTGTCCAATTTTGAAATGAATCCAAATCTTTCATTTTCCAGTAAACTTGGATCATATAACACATTTTCATCATCACCCCCCATTCACGAAACCGCCCAGCCCACCCACAGACATACCGACATTTTTTTGGCTATTTAAATAGAGGATGGACCAAAACAAATGATAAAATAAAATTTATGGGGTATGTATGTTTTTTTCGAAAATTGTGGTGATGTAAACCTCGATACAGAAAACAATGAAAAACAAGTTTGAGACGAACTAACCAAAAAATTAACATTTTCAGGAATTCACTAAAACTGTGGGAATAGATGAGTTTTCCCTCAATTAAATAGAGAATTTATCAGATTTAATTCAAAAAGGATATAAATGAGTTTCAGTTTTAATGTGATAACGAAATAAATTTGAGAATTTTTGACAACGTTTTTGCAATAAGTAGAAAAATGAAACATGGAAACCGTTAGAATTTAATTTAATAACAATGTTTTGCAATATAGACAAAACTGAATCATAGGAATATGTGTAGAAATTAATTTGCTATCATAAGACAACGAAATTTACAAGTTTACCATTGGCATTAGGAAACATGCGACGAAGTAGAGATAAAAAGTCTTTGACACAAAAGTATTTTTTCTCAAATTCCCTTCGTCACAAATCATGGGACGTCCCACACCCTGAGAACGTCTCAAGACGGGCATGGAAAGAAAATGAAATAGACTCGTTCAACGAACAAGGCTAAAATTTAGGATTGTAATTGTGCATATGCATTTATAATAGCCTTCTGTGTTAGCATGATTTATTCTGCGAACAACGTGGCCTCGTGGAGCACCCACTAGGAGATAAAATTTTACATTTATCAATACTAGTATGTACATTTTATTTATTTAACCTTTCTAATACCCGAAACAGTTTATCATAACAACCATTTTGTTGATATTTTCCTCCGACTAATATGTCATCAAGATATGATACAACTCCTTTCATCCCTATTACTATCTGATCTATCACGAACGGAATATGGATGGCGCAGTTTTCAGTTCAAAAGGTAATCTTCGGTACCTAAATAAGTATTTATATGTTTATTGTTAAAAGCTCTTTTAATCCTTCTGTAACTTTTGATACGCACTAGTCAATTCAATAACACAAAAATAAGTATAAATTACAAGCCCTGCAGATATGTCATCCATGCGGGGTCTTATTAAGTCTCCTTAATTATTGTTACCAAAAAGAAATGGAGATATTCGTATATGTGTGGATTTAACATATACGAATATCTCCATTTCTTTTTGGTAACAATAATTAAAATTCTATAAAAGTTGAGCGACACTATTCGCACCACACGGGTGTTGCAGGGGTGTCACACGGGTAGAAATATGGGTGTAGCACGGGTAGTCATACAGGTGTGGCACGGTCAACCACGAGTGTTATCGGTAAAATGGCAAAATTTCTATTCGTATAACATATACATGGGAAATTATGTCATACGGTCAAAATTGCATACTGGGGCACTATTCCCGAACACATAAATGCCATCACACTATTGTAAAATCACACAATATTGTGAATTTCGTATTATGAAACACCAATTTGGTGAAAATTCAACACAATATTGTGAATCTAATAAGAACAATATAGTTACTGTCAAAATCACAATTTTGCTATATGTTTTGGGTATTGACTTTTTTATACAAATTTCCTTGATTGGCGTATAAATTAATTTATAACGCAAAATTAAGTCTTTAATAATATTAAATAATCATATTTTTATATAAATATCATTAAAACTTATTTATTTATTAAATATATTTTTATTTTATTTTGCATGTTTTAAGATTAAAAAAGTTAGTTGTCAAAAGTACGAATCTAGTACCAAAAATCTGTTATAATTTTGTAACAATTTGTTATAATTTGTTTGACACAAATATGAGTTACAGAATACCATTTTTAAACAAAGTTGTAAAGCATTTTGGTGAAATTGACAATATTGTCGATTGACAAATATGTGTTCGGGAATAGGGCCCCTGATTACTTTTTGTAATACGATTTTGATTCAAATTCGATTTAGTAGGCTTTGATAATGTTTATTGTTAGAAATAAAATTGCAATTTGAGCCAATTAGATTATATTAATTACTTCGATCTGAAAGAATTAATTAGTATTCGAACAGCTCACGGGTTACACGGGAAATTTTGTCATACAAAAAAAATGATAATATTACGTGATGATTACTATTTGTAGTACGGTTATGATTAAAATTTGATTTAGTAGGGTTTGAAATGTTAATTGATAGGAATAAAGTTTTAATTTGAGCCAATTAGATTAAAAATACTATATGAAAATTATATCTTATAGTACCAAATAGTAGTTAAAATTACGTACTGATTCCTTTTTGTAGTACGGTTTGAAAAAAATTTGATTTAGTAGGCTTTGAAAATTGGTTTTTGTAAAATAAAATTTCAATTATGGGCCAATTGCATCTAATAACTTCAATCTGAAAGACTTAATTATTATTTCTACCACGGAAAATAATTTTATACGAAAAAAATGTTAATATAAAGTAAAAAATATTTATTGTTAATAACCAATTTATATTTTTTATTCAGTATTAAACGTTTCGATCAATTTTCTTGTTCATTGTCAACGGCTTTCGTTTTTTTAAGAAAATTATTTGAAACGTGTTAGTTAGCTTGCAAGTGTATAGCCTTGAGATTTCTAATGATACAAGCATATGTGGCGAACATTTCAATTAATAAATTTTCAAATTTAGCATGCGACGTTTTCGTTAAAATAAATAAAAACAAGAAATAGATTTTTAATTCTTGTTTTTCACGCAATTGCTTCAGTTTGAATTTTCTTTAAAAATAAAAAAATTTCTTTCTTATGTTATTTTAAATATATATAATAAAATTAATGAGATTTATATAAGTTGTGTATATTAAAGGCTATTCATTTAATATTTTTCTTGTTTGTTCATCTAATGTTTTTCTTATGTGAAATGTTAATATAATCTAAGAATTAAAATTATATTAAGAAATTGGATATGTTGTAAACATTTCAAATCAAAAGAAGTCTTTATTTGTTCTTTATATTAAGAGGAAAATTTAAATTTAAATCTAAATTTTTGGATCAACTCTATATATGGATCAATCA
This sequence comes from Diogma glabrata, assembly GCA_963693315.1. NCBI lineage: Eukaryota > Metazoa > Arthropoda > Insecta > Diptera > Cylindrotomidae > Diogma > Diogma glabrata. Next base: position 201,090,065 of record OY856188.1, read on the forward strand.
AAAATTATGTGTAACGAATCAAATTTCAACTGATTTTCACAACTTCTCTACACAACGCTATTTTTCTCAAGATTATTTATTGCAACTCTACTCTGCTCAATACTATTCTAATAGAAGTTAAATTGCTGTTATTACACTGAAGTTTAAAACTATTTATTATTATAGCGCGAATCATACTAGCTATACATAGAACTTAGAAGTGGTATCAATCTCTTCATTATGGTATGAAAAACCAGTGATTGTATGGTGGACAGTAGCCACTAGTGTCAGATTAATCTTATACTCAAAAAACAAAGTGGCCGCCGCTCTGCCGACATGATATTAGTTTTTTATGTTTATCTCGCAAAATACAGTATTTACAACAAAATGATACATGACTAAAAGTATTTACTATTAAATTCTACACAAGAAGTGTTCGTAGTTATTTTGTGTATAGTAGATATTTATTATTATTATTATTATTAGACAAAATTATGCACGGATGGTTTCACTGTATCTTGAAATGGGTGTTCTACAACTAACAGATCCAGATATCTGGAAAAACTTCAAGGAGAGAAAATGAGTTGTCAATCGTAATATTGTACCTTTTTGTGCCTTAGGCGCAGATGAAGCCTTAGACAATCAAAACCGAAAATTGAAAATGCAAGGAGGACAGGTTGGTATTACACACAATGATAATGCCAGAAATCGTTTCTTCCTTGTAAATTTCGAACTGAACAGAATTTCAAATGAGACGGGCATGTTACTTGGGATGAAAACTATTGGACAAACAAAACTTCCCGGGCTTCTACATACTGACCAAAAACGCAAAGATCGCAATATGTTGAAACTCAAAGATCCATTCAAAAATTATATCAACCGTTTCCAGTGTGAAAATCAACAACTTACCCACATTCTTACTCAAAGAGTGTTTTCGAAGGACGTGTAAAATTTTGTAAGTAACATAGAAGAAGATGGTTCAAAGTTTGAGGAACCTTTTATGACAAAGCATTAAGCGTATGAATAGCAACAAAATACAAGTTTGGTCTCAAATGAAAAAATATCCCTCAAAACATGTAAAGCCTCAACAAAAAAGCTTAATGTTGTCATTAGAGACAAAATTGTATATATGGAAACAGATCTCTTATTCATGTCTAGGCTATTGATAGCATTTCGAAGCAGAGATGATATTGACATAAAGTGCAATACAAATATTGACATAAATTGTCATTTATTGACATAAAGTGCCATAAGCAACTACAAATTTTCTCCCCTCCCAAAATCATTGTTTGCTAGTGATGGAAAAATTCATCACTGTTTCAACAAATCAAAGCTTGCAGCAATTTGGGAATCATTACTATCGAATGAAAAACAGATTGATAGCAGTTCACCACATTCAATAGAAGACTCACAAAGATCGGACAACATCGTGGCTGTAATTGATAAGAATGGCTCTCCTATACACTTACCATAAGTTTAACACAGTGGAAACGTGTCATGATCAAGGAATGCATTTAAGCAAGTAAATTGGTGAAAAATTCAATGCATACAATTCAGTACACATTGATTTTGATACGTGCAAGGATGATTCATTAAAAAATTAAATAAAACGTATTCGGCAAATGGGAAGTGATCCAATCGAATCCCGTTACAAAATAACATCTGAAAAGGTAGTTAGCAAAATGTTTATAAAAAATTTGCTTGCTCATAATAAAAACGAGCTGACAGAGTTCCTATCTAGTTACATTTACATTGGGGAATGAGCAATAATAAGCAATATATAGTTAGTGGAGGGATCAAGTTGAATTATTAGATGGAATAGATGTGTCAAGTCTTCGGACCACACAGGAGGAAGCAGATACAAAAATCATACTTCACGGCGTATACATATGACAACAAGGATATAGAACAACGCATGTTTATTCCTCAGACACAGATGTTCTGGTTTTAGCGTTAAGGCGATTTTCTCAAATGACATCACAATTTGGAATTTCCTTGGGGAGGGAATGAAAAGGTTTGTTGACATAACTCCTATCCATAAGTCACTGAGATTACTCAAAGCTGCTGCACTTTCTGGATTTCATGCCTTATCTGGCTCAGATGTCACAGGTTCTTTGGCAATAAGGGGAAGCATGAGTGGTGCAAAATATTTTAGATTCTGTCAATGATGACCTACTAAAGGCCTTGACAAATCTTGGTACAACACCCACTCTTCCTCCACTCTTTTTGTTTGTCAACTATATATTCCAAAAACTTCAAGACTGAGATTGGAGATGTGCGATGGTGGCTTTCACAAAAAAACAATGTCAGTTTCATCTTCCACAAAAAAGCAGTTCTAACCCCAGCACTGTTACTAACTAATCTTCAGGCACTTAAAGATATTAAACCAAAGCCTGACATACCATCACAACTCAGCATCGGATTTGAAACAATCGTTTGAAACAATCGCGTGCGCCTTGCCTTGGGTTCCAGACTTTATGGCAGTTGCACGTGCTCTCTTAGTTGCTGTTATCCACCGACCACCATGCAGCTGTCTCATCTATGAATTAAAGTGTATAGAAATGTGTAGATGAGACGGTGATCCAGAATTATATGAATATGCCAAGGATACAGAAGATATAGATGAATCAGCTATAAAAAATGAAAATGATATTTGTGAAGGAGATTGAAGTTGATAAAATAATATAACTCAATTGTAAGCATACCGCATAAATAACAAAAAAGTCCAAGCGATACCTGCCGCTTAAAAAAAGGTAGATTTCGGGATCAGACAATTTTGTGTACAGTTTTGAGTCCTTTGGTTCTATTAACGTTCTAACTACGTTACACCTACAATACCACCACACATAGTTTAAAATAAAAAATTATCAAACAACTTTTACACCAACACAAACAACTTTACACCAACAAATTTTCAAGGAAAATATTCCTTAATTCAAAAGAATAATGACTCAACTTTCTTTTTGTTTTTATTTAAATTTTTGCGGAAAAAAATAAAACTAAAAACTGAAACAGAAACAAAAAAAAATTTATTTAATATTTCTTATGGGATTTGTTGTTGTAATTGTATAGCGTGAGAGTGCCGTGCATTAGGTTTTATAACGCTAAATACATTGGAACCTCTTGGGTTACAAAGCTGAAAGCCTCTAAGGTTATAAATAAAAAGTGTATCTAAAAGAAAGTAGGAGTTTAAACAACATAAGCTCGAAAATGATGACATGGCCGTTTGCGTTTGTATTCGTTTCAACAGCCAAAGTGTCTCAATTTCTGGACTTGGATAACTTTTTTTTAAGATTTGTGAAAGATTATGTTTTATCTATGTGTGCAAAAGTTTTTAAAAGGGAGCTTGGCCATTTTCATCTAGATCAAGGACAACAAAGCATAGTACATTTTTAAAACAGCTGATAAATAACTTCGATCTGAAAGACTTAAATACTATTCGCACACCACATGGGTGATTAGTTATTTGATCTAGCTGGTCCAACTGCAATTTTATTTCTAATAATGAATTTTATCAAAGCGTACCAAATCAAATTTGAATCAAAATCGTACTAGAAATAGTAAGCAGTGCGTAATTTTCACTAATTTTTATTCGCATGATCTAATATCCCATTTAACCATTGTATGTTGCGAATACAAATTTTGCCATTTTAACTAATAAATGAAAATATTAAACAGAAAATAACTATAATGACATGAACTACTCACCTTGAAAATGCATAAGTAAATTATTATATAACTGACAGTATTATCGTATTATTTAGTTGTGTACACGTATTTCTTTTTGAATGGCATATGACATGATTTCCCGTTTGACCCGTGTGTGTCGTGGTTAGACACTTCCATAAAAGGTTACCAAATTTATAGAGCATATTTATTCTATAAGCGATAATTTTCCATTTTAAATGTTGTTTACTGCCGCCTCATTTACGTGACTCAAAATAGTTTCCCATTTTCGTCTTCTGAAAAGCCATCGCTCTTCTGTTGATCATCAACTGCTTCTTATCAGAATCGTGTCTCTAATGATACATATCATTGAATCGTCACCTTCTTATAGTTGAAATTGCATACATATTTGATGACAAAATCAACGAGTAGTTTCACTTATAAATAATCCCATTCCAGTTCAACATATAATTTAATCAAGAATCAGTATCAAGTATAACCACACAAAAAAACTCAATCAAATCATAATCAAATTTTACTGGTACTCTCTTTCTTGATTTATTATCGATAGGTATGAAAATTTACAATCCAAAAAAAAAATATATTTATTTTCCTTAAACGTCTTAGACCCTTAAGTATTTAATCCAATTTCTTACGTTTGTGGTTGGTTTTTTATATTATCACACCACTAGGATGAAAGGAAATTGTTTTTTATATGTTACGAGTATATTGAAGTATCAGACAATTTATTGATAGAACATTTTCATTGTTATTCAATATTAAGATGCTGTCAATGAAATGAAAAGTTTGCAAGTGTACGAGTATATAAAAAAAGCAATATAGAAAATAAAATAGTAATTTTAAAACTAAATAAAGATTGAGTATGTTCTTTTGAAAGAAAAGTTTAATGAAAATTTATACGTTTTCTTTTGGTTCTCTATGAGAGTAGACACGTTAAATTTTTGACATTCAGTTCTCAATGAATTTCTAAGACTAATGTACTTTATCTGAAGCACTCACTTTCTCTTTCTTGTTCCTATGATGCAAACAGAGGGCTTTTTAGCTATCAATTTATTACAATTAAAAGCATCAATATCATTAAGCCAGAAATCGGACGCTTTGATTGTTTGCGCGTTTACAAACGCGACACAATTGATCTTATTATTTTTCTACGTCTCTCATTTTCAATTAAATAATTTAATCAAATAAAACCTAAAAATACTTCTGCTGCCAACGCATTTTTCTTGTGTAAATCCTATTTGAGATATGTACATAAAATCTGAGACGAAATTGAAGATATACATATTTGATTTGTATAAGCAACAAATAATTCTTTTAAATTTATGGTTTCTTTCCTTACTTAATTATTCAGCAAATTGGTTTTTTTCAACATATTGAAAGGGTTTTCATAATATCTCGAAAAATACAGACGTGGTATTTTAATAAAATTTGAAAAAACATTTGTTTTGCTGAGATTTATGGAACGAAGTGATTTTTAAATTTTGAAAAATTTAATATATAATGTTAATATATTGTTACGATTACAGAAAAATCTAGACGATTACAGAAAAATCTAGACGATTACGGTCACTTCCAAGAAAATCAAATCAACAAAATACTACAACAAATTAATGAAATGAATAGTGTTGGGTCGACAATGAATAAAATTGAATGATTTTATGAATGAAATCAGCATAACGTAAATTAATCGAATATTCTACTATTTTCTCAAGGTTTCTAGAAAGTGACCTCGAATTGTCTAGAATTAATCGGAGTAGTATATAAGCAGTTGGCTGTAGCAAATTAGAATTAGTGTTATTTTAAACCTGCGATAGTGAAATTATAATTATAAAAGTGATTTTTAAATTAGTTTTTGTGAATAAAGTTTAAAGTGTTATTAAGTAGAAATGATTTGTGTATTATTTTTAACGTTGTGTTACTGGAAATTTCTACAATAAACCGTTGGAATTTCTTAAGCTGTTGAAAGAATATTCTAGCTAGGAATATTGTTTGCTGTATTGTTTCCTGTTGTTGTGGTACAATTAAGGGGTTGAATACTTAATAAAACCTGGTGTGTTTGCTTACTAATCAGTGATCGAACTCAGAAAGAGATTGGGAATTGCGTTTATCGAATTGTGAGTTAGGACAATTCGAAGGAAGATTAGAAAAACGTAACAATATAATGAGAAGACGTAATGATCTTTTCTCTTTTTAATTATAAAAAATCATCTTTAAGATTATTTGTGCATTGCTTGTTTGAAATTAGTTTAATTCGCAAACGGTTTTGTTTTGGTTGGATTATTCTACATCTTCCAAAACTTGAGAATGAATTCCTAAAGTTAAAGATCTGTAACACATGATTGTTGACACAGTCAGGCCCGTCAAGGAGGGTGAAGGGGAGGGAGGTGGAAGGGGGTTTTTACCTCGGGCCTGAAAAGGGCCCGGACGCCGACCAAAATGAAAATATTATATAAGCGAGAAATTATTTTTCAAAACTAAAGTAAATATGTGAATTTGATCTTTCACTAAATTTGTAATATGTTTTTTTATTATTATTCAAAGTTGGGCATGTTTAGTGTTAATTATAATAAATTATAAAATAACGTCTCTGAATATCCGAAGATACCATGCCAACTAGGGATAAGAATGGAATACAAATTAAGTTTCTCTAAGAAATTTATGAACGTTGACTTTAAAGCTTTGAGGATTAAAGTCCTCAGGGAAAACCCAGGAAGGTAAAGCATTCCAAAGATGGGCGTCTCTGTTGAAAAAGTCACGTTGGAAGGCTACAGTTCCACACCTAATTATTTGAACCGTAAAGGGATGGGCTGCTACAGTTGCTCTGGTGTAACGCAAAAGGTTTGCTGATTTAGGTAAAATCGATTTGATCTCTTCAGAAGCTCGTTCATCCAAAATATATTTATAAAATATAGTCAAATCAGGAACATTTCTTCTGTGTTGCAAAGAATCAAGACCATTAGTTAGACTTGAGTTACCAATGAGTTTAATAGCTCTACGCAGTACAGAATCAAGGCAATTACTACTCAAGTAAGCTCCACCCCATATGTGAGAACAGTATTCCATGCAGGGACGTATAAAAGATTTATAAACTAAAACAAGTTTCAGTTTTATAAACTGAAAGAAGTGATTGTCGCTCAATTTGGAAGTTAGAGTCTTCCAAATTGAGAGACAATACGGATTTTGAAAAGGAAGAACGACGGAAGATTTACTGTCTTTTGTCACTCATATCTGGAACAAGCCGCTTGAGATCTTTGGAGAAACATTCGGTGTTGCTCTTGATATTTCCAAAGCATTTGACAAAGTATAGCGTAACAACCTTATATGCGCAAATTGGGATCCTATGGCTTAGACGAGCAGCTTATATCTTGGTCACAGAGCTTTATATCTGATCGAAAATTTCTGATAATTAATGATTTCTTAGATTCAACGGTACATCCTATGCATAGTTTTGCTGATGAAAGCACGCTTCATGCGTCTCATGAAGCACCTAAATTATATACACCCATAGCGCTTAGTGACTGTAGTTAAAAATTGATAGATTACCTTAACATTGGTATTAAAACAATTATATTGCTAACAGTGTTGAGTTCAATACAAACAAAACACAGGTTTGTCATTTTTCTAGAATAACGACACTTAATCCTTTTCCATTACCGTTTGGTCCCAAAAATCTTTTAGAGAATAAATCTGTCAGACTTCTAGGAGTTGAGATTGAAAATAATATGAAGTGGAATTTTCATATTTTTAATCTGGCTAGAATGCTGTTCAAAAATTAGGTTTTTAAGGCGATGTCGTAAGCTCATTAAATTACATATTTCTCAAAAAATTTAGCAACTATAAAATTAAAATGGGTCTGTAATTTGTAGGATCAGTCTTACTGCCATTTTTTGAAACTAGCTGCACACTAGTCATTTTTCCATATTACAGGAAAAATTCAGGGCCGGTTGCCTTGTTAGTATTGATTTGTAAAAGCATTTTTCGAATAATGTTTTTTCGAAAAATTATCGGCCTCATTTTATAACAAACTTTAGAAATAGGTTTAGCTTGAAAATTATGTTCTTTTAAAGTAATTGTATACTGTGGGCTTATATATTAAGAATTTATAGAAAAATAATGCCCAAGCAAATTAACTTTCTCTTTTGGATCAATGATAGATACATCTCTATCAACAAGGGGTGGTAGGGAAGATTTACAAAGATTGCTTTGGACAGCCTTTGCGGCTTTATAGAAATTGCTTAAACCAGTCGGATGTTCAGCGAATTTAGATGCTTTTTAGGGTTCCGTTTTTTATACGGAACACTATTGGTGAGAGTACAACGTGTTTTTCACATTATTTCGATTCTCTCGTGAACCATTAATCCGATGAACTCAAAATTTGAGGTGCTTATAAAACTAACTTATCCACACAAGATGGTGGGTTAAAAAATAAATAAAGTTGTGTTCGTTTGTTTTAAGGAGGTACGATGTGAAGCCTTTGAAAACATGCATTTTTTTATCGAGACGAGTATGAATCGAGTATGAATCATATGAAAGGGCTTCATTTCAGCATTATTTAAAAATATATTTTGGAATTTTACACTTCACCATTTTTTGTATAATTTTGAAAAATGACGTTTTCTGGATGTTTTATTGCCCCGAATAACTCCGACCCTACTTCATCGAAAATCTTGAAATATATTTGGAATGATAGAAAATTGAGTAGGTTTTTAATGAAAAATATAGAAAAGTGGCAGATACTCATAACTATATTTATTAAAGGGGTGGGAATGTTAAGGGGTAAAAACATCATTTAAAACCAGGTCATGTGGGGTATCATTTGAAAGAACACTTGATTTTAGAAATATTGACATTTTTTTTTAAATTTTGCAATGCATAGTTTTTGAATTATTATCAATAAAGTGACACAAAAAGTTGGTCCCCCCCCCCTTGCATTTCGAGCCTAATTAACAGAATTTGAAAAAATTCACAGAGACAGGAAGTTTGATAAACTCTGAACGAAAAATATAGCGAGCTCTCAAATAATTATATTTTTGTGCTTTTAAGGGATTGGGGTGGGGAAGGGTGAAAAAAAAACGTTTTTGACCCAAGCGAGTGGGGTGTCATTTGAAAGAGAACCAAATTTCAGACACTTTGCAATTTTTTTTAGAATTTTGCGGTACACAGTTTTTGAGTTATTCTAAAAAATGTGTAAATTCCAGACCGTTCCCCCTCCCGCCCAACGTTTCGACACTGATTGACAGAAAAAATTGAAAAAATTCATAGAGACAGGAAGTTTGCTATATTTTTAAACGAAAATTATAGTGAACTCTCAAATAATTATATTTCAGTGTGTTTAGGGGATGGGTGTAAGGGGGGCAAAAAAAAACTTTTTTTGACCCAAGCGAGTGGGTGTCATTTGAAAGAACACTAAATTTCCAAAACATTGCAATTTTTTTTAGAATTTTCCGGTACACAGTTTTTGAGTTATTCTAAAAAATGTGCAAATTCCAGACCGTTCCCTCCCCCCTTGGTTTCGACACTGATAGACAGAAAAAATTGAAAAAATTCATAGAGACAGGAAGTTTGCTATATTTTGAACGAAAACTATAGCGAACTCTCAATAATTATATTTCTGTGTGTTTAGGGGATGGGTGTAAGGGGGGTTAAAAAAAACTTTTTTTGACTCAAGCGAGTGGGGTATCATTTGAAAGAACACTTAATTTAAGAAACATTGCAACATTTTTTAGAATTCTGCGATGCACAGTTTTTTAGTTATTGTTTAAAAAAAGTGCTATTTTAAGTGTATTTTTACCACCCTATATTTCGACGCTGATTTATAGAACAAATATTCCCTATTTAGACTATTAAAATACTGGTTAAATCTTTCTTTAGCTAACATAAACAGCTATGGATAAGATTTAACCTCAAGTAACATTTTTGATCAATGTAGATGTGATTGACATTTACGATTGACGTTTACGATTAAACATTTATTCTGTTATGCGTCCATAGTCTGGCGATATAAAGACTTTACAACATAACTTTATGTCATTTATTTTTGATATTGTGTTCTTTTACATTCACGGAACCCTTGGCGAGCGAATTTTATTCGCACTTGTCCGACTTTTTCCTTTTAAACAAATGTTTTTCTTCATCTATTAACTTTCGACATAAATTTCTCTCTTTACGGTACTGTCTAAGGTTTTCATCGGTTTTATTTTGATTAAACTTTCGAAATCCTTTTTTTTCTAACTTTTATAGTATTTTTGAATTTAGTAGAAAACCATAAATCAGTCTTCGGAATGATCAATTTATTAGGAATAAATCTGCGCATACCATCAATTATAGTTTCAGAAAAATTTGATGCAGCTATATATGTCTGTGTCTTGGCCGGTAAGGCAAAAGCGTTTCCAAGGAAACCATCTAGAGAAACATTTAAAGGCTTGCCAATCCGCAGCTTTGTAGACATTGCGAAGATTCGCTTTAAACTGATTTGGAATTTGTATATATAGTTGTGTGGAGATCAAATTATGATCTGAACCCAACAATGGCTCTGATATTTTAAATTGAACCAGATATGGATCGTTTAAAAATAAATCAAGTAAGTTACTACTTTGTCCAGGAATGTCGGGAACTCTGGTTGGCTTGTCTATTATTTGAGTAAAATTGTGATAAAGAGCAAACAACTCAGCCTGTCTACCAACCTCGTCAGTTTTAGAGCTGTGTGTAAGCCATTCTTTATTGTGGACATTAAAATCTCCAAGAACTATAAACTTCGCATTAGGATAATGAATCAACCTATCTATCTTCTCAGATAAGTCATGAAATAAATTAGAGTTCTCATGTGAATTAGGCGAACGGTAGAACCCAAAGGCAAACAGCGTTTGACTTGGCCAACTAATTTTTAGTGAAACATCAACAAGAAAGAAACATCAACACATGATGTAACTCAAAGGAAGGATACAGATAGTGGACTTAAAAGCAACAATAGAAACAAGCAAAAATTTTACAAAAAACAAAAAATTAATGATATAAAAAAAAAATTAAAAATTAACTAATTCATTAATTAATTAATGTATATTTACTAATTTACCATTAAATTATATTCACTAATTTACCATTAATAAAATACACGATGATTTAAATAAAATGGCTCCAAGATTTAGTTGAAAAGTTTTTCTTTTTAAAAAAGAAAAACTTCTCAACTTCTTTTTTTTTAAAAACTCAAACAAAACCACACAAAAATAATTTTTTTGGAAAGGCAGAAGCCTTTTTCTCAAACACATAAATTTTAATTTCGAAAATATTGTGAAGTTCGTATCGCATAACCTTAAACGGATTTTATAGAGGATTCATAAAGATTTTACGGCAAACGGATTTCAAAATAAGTATGTATTGTCTAAATTCAATTTCAATCAGCTGGTATCTACAACAGACTGTTTAGTCTAGTTTAAGCTTCCTCAGCAACAGAAGATTTATCTGTTTATACATAAGAATATGATGTCCGATTTCTTTAGATTGTACACTGCAAGTAGAAAAACAACCAAACCAAATAGAGCTTCGCCTTAATTTTGATGTTTGTACAGTTCAGAAGATGAAATAATAAAACCACAAATTACTGAAAATGTGGTTGGTCAAGGGCACATGAAAATAACTACATTGTTTTCCCTTTCTCCTATTCAAAATTTTACCAAACGGAGAAGAAATAGAACGAGATTGGTTCTTTTGGAGCTCTAATAAAGATGCCTTTTATTGCCTGCCGTGTCGAATATTTAACACGAATATTAAAGGAAACTAAGGCTCAATCATGAAAAAATTATATGACAGATTACCGGCACACGAACACAATCGAGTGCAAATTCATTATTACACAGAGTGGCGTAAAATGGAAAATAACGGGTACTTTTTCAATCGCCAAATTGCTTTGTAATCAAATCGAGATCCAAACAAAAATTTGGAGGCAAATTTAAACAAAAATTGGGATACTATTTTATTTTTATGTGAAAGGGTTTTCGATCTGAGGGGAGATAGCCATTTGACTGGTGAGTCTATAATAACAGTAACTAGTTGGGAGTTTTAGAGCTTATTAGTCAGTATGATCACTTGCTACGTGATCATTTAGAAAAAGTAAGAATTGCCCAGCAAGCTCAGCATCGTTTACAAGTTCATTATTTTTATCACCAGAAATCCAAAACGAGTTAATTCAGCTATGCGTTAGCCATGTAGAATCGTAATTAATGCTGAAAAAAAAGCTAAAAACTATGCTATTCTTGTTGATGCATGTTCTGATTTTTCACATGGCGAACAAACTAACTTTATTCTGCGTTACTTTCGTTTAGACCAGAAAAACAAAACTTACGTAGTTGAAGAAAATAGTTTAACTTTTGTTGATTATGAAAAATAGTATATTTTCCTACAAGAGATGAAAACATTGTTTTTTTCGTGAGTAAACATTTGTTCACGAGACGCGCTAGCGTCGAGTGAGACATGTTTACGAACGAAAAACGTTTTTATCTCGCGTAGGAAATGCAATTTTTTTTATGATAGTTAATATATAAAAGATATTTAATAGAAATTATTAAATTAGAAATCGACAACAAAACATTCAAAATTCATATTCTATTTTTTCATGGTTTCGTTGTTTAAAATACTTTGTAAAATTATATGAAAAACCGTAGCAACTATAATTTGTTATTCTTTTTCACTGACCTTTCGCATAGAAAAATACTCTATACCCTTACATGACTATCAAGGACAAGGTTGTGATAACGCAAGCAACATGAAAGGTGAATATAAAGCTACGCAAGTTGAAATTTGTAGAGAAAACTCATAAGCAGTGCATTCCCAATGTCGAGATCACAGTCTCAATCTCTGTGGAGTTAACTCTGCTACAAAAATGCTACAACTTATTTACACTGAAAAAAAAATGACAACCATATCTCGAAGTTGGCAGTTTATTATTCAAACAAAGAAAAGATATTTGCAAACAATGTTAGGTTGGCAGTTTATTATTCAAACAAAGAAAAGATATTTGCAAACAATTTCACTGTTATTGGGACAACCACATGAAAACATTTTCCTGACAACAACATGACGTTTATTTAAAATATAAAATTTATTATTCAATATAACAGTAGTTGAATAAAGCTAATAACTATTTCCATGAAGAAAATTTTCTTTGGCCTTATAGCATGAATTTTTCATTTTAAAATTGAAGTATTTGATATTAATTATTAAATATTACGTGTGATTGTCTACAACTACATCGTTCTATAATTTTACAATTGTTAAAACAATTTCGAATGACTATTCGTCATATCTGCCCTCACGGTGAGGTTGAGACAACTGCATTTTAATTGGAAGTTTTTTTCAGTATAGCAGCAGTCCTAAACGATGTGTAATTTTAAAGAAAAATATTCCGCAGTTACTACATAAGCTATCTAACACGCGATGGTCAGCTAGAATTGATGCTGTTAGACCTTTTGCAAAACTTCTTCCAGAACTAGTAAATGCTATAGAAGATCTTAGATGCCTTTAACTAACAGCAGAAACTCATCAAAACATCAATGGATTTAAAAAAGCCATGAGTAAATTCAATTGTATATTAATGGCATCAATATGATTTAAAATAATGAAAGTTTTTCATGAGAGCTGTTCAAACAACAATAGATGTTGAAATTCAAAATCTAGAGTCTTCTCGCAGAATTGCAGATCCTAAGAAATCAATGGAATGTCTTCTAGAGGGAAAGTAAATTGGTGGCAAATGGGTTACACATATATTCTTCCTTGTCGATAAGTATTAAAAAGAAAAACGGCCAAGAACATTTTCTGGAAATGGAAATGAAGATCCTGAAAACATCAGCATTTGTGACAAAGAAACAGAATTCAACAGAAACACGTACTTAGTTATTGTAGATTCGACACAGTTTCTGTTCTTCTCAATAGCGTGTTGATGGTCTTGCGATTCTGTGCTTAAAATCAAAATTAGCGAGCCAGCTAAATTTCAGTGACATGGGTGTTTTCGAATCAATCAAAGCATGGCGAGCCCAATTGTCATAAAAGAGTAAGAACAACTCACCAAATTCGTACTTAAGAAACAAATGAATTCTCCTTTGTTTAACATTCAAAATGAATAAAATTTCCATAAAAAACTATGTCTAGCTGACGATTGAGAAATTCAACTTAAGTAAGATACTGATGATGAAGTTTCAACTTAGAAATATCATCGCCTTGGTGGCGTAGTGGTTAAACGTATCTGCCAAAGGAATTGAACTTGCTCTGGCACTGATTAGGTTACACGTAAAAAAGAAAAACAGAGTTTTATTCTGAGATATTTCCAGCCATACCTTTGAATTGAAAAAAAAATAAATTAATTCCTTAGTTACCTGAGTTTAATTGCTCACAAAAATGCCGAATTCTTGTAAACATTTTTTTAAAGAAATACAACATTTTAATTTTTGTGGTATTATTTAGGGACGATTGTATGGACGTGAATAGAAGATATATTCTCGGATATAATGAGGTTTGTATTGTATGAATCACGATAGAACAAAAAATGTATCCGAGGATTTTATTCTATCTCTGATTTATCTGCTGTTTTTCTTGTATAGAACAGTATATAAAACAATTTGTAGTCTTTTTTCATTACATGTGCATAGCAGGATAATTGCTTCGGTCTGAAAGACCTAAGTATTACATTCTCGAGCCAAAAATGAAATTATTACCCCCACTTTTTTGGCATTTCTCGACGTTTTAGGACCTACTGATTCTAAAAAGCAAAGAAGAAATGTATGTCTTTCTGCCATCTGGTCAGCCGTCCATCACGACCGACGAAATCTAGAAAACCGCTGAATGGATTTCAAACATTTTTGTTTCTAAAAATATGAATATTCAATGGTAAGAGCCGAAAGGACGATGTGTTCGATAGCTGTCCCGGAAGTGTGTCGAAAAAATCGTCAAGTGTGACAAAACAAGGAAATTTGCATATTTTGGCTTGAAAAACGTTCATTTTAAGTGATTTCGAGTAGGAACATTGAATTTGAAGAAATCTTAATGGTAGAGATTAGCATGTGAGATCAAAAACTAGATTATTGCATTAGAAGTTTGTCAAAAAAATGTTGTCAAGTGTGTCAAAAGAAAGATTTTTATTTGTTTTTTTACCCAATTTTTTGGAAAAAAATAAAATTAATTATTTGTATGACATGAAATTTTATTATTATTCAAGTCAAGTGTGTCAAAAAATGATTTCATTTATTTTGGAAAAAAAAATTTAGTTGTTTTTATGACGTAAATGTAATTGAACATGAAATTGGACATATGGACATTTTTGAATTTGTTATAGTTTTTGAAATATTTTTGGAATTTTGAAAAAAGTTTGTATTTTTGATTTTGTAATAAATTTTGCAATATTTTTAGAATTTTGGAAAAAGTTTTAATTTTTTAATTTTGTTATAATTTTTGCAATATTTTTAGAATTTTGACAAAAAATAGAATTTTTGAATTTTATATATATTTTTAGAATTTTGAAAAAAGTTTCAATTTTTGATTTTGTAAAAATTTTGGAATATTTTTAGAATTTAGGAAAAGTTAAATATTTGATTTTATTATAATTTTTGCAATATTTTTAGAATTTTTGAAAAAAATTTTAATCTTTTGATTTTGTTATAATTTTTGGAATGTCTTTAAAATTTTGGAAAAGTTTGATTTTATTTAATTTTTACAATATTTTTGGAATTTGAAAGAAATATCAATTTGTGATTTTGCAATATTTTCTCGAAACGCTAAATGAAGAATTTTTTGAGTAGTTTGCTGAGTGTATTATCTTTTCACTAAATTATGTTAATTTATGATCTGTTATAATTTTCCGGCAACGCATTGATGTTTCATGTTAGCTTTGTAATAAATTTCTAAACAAAGATAAAAAATACTTGTGCTTTGCCGAAAGTTGTTTGCCGAAAACCATATCAAAATCCTTAACCCAGACCGAAGTATTGATATCTCAGAGCTGTGAGATTTCAGCCCCTCCATATTACTTCGGTTTTTAAAAAACCTAAGTATTGCATTCATGAGACAAAAGTGAAATTCTTACCCCTACTTTGTTTGGCATTTCTCGACGTTTTAGGACCTACTGGTTCTAAAAAAGCAAAAAAAAATGAATGTCTGTCTTCAGGTCGGCAGGCCGTCACAACCGACGAAATCTAGAAAACGCCTGATGGGATTTCAAAAATTTTTGTTTCTGAATATAGGTATATTCAATGGTAAGAGCCGAAACGATGTGTTCGATAGCTGTCCCGAAAGTGTGTCAAACAAAATATTTCATTCATTTCGTTCATTTTAAGTGATTACGAGTAGGAACATTGAATTTGGAGAAACCTGTATAGGAGACCAAAATCTAGATTATTGCATTAGAAGTTTGTCAAAAAATTGTTGTCAAGTCTGTCAAAAGAATGATTTTCATTTTCTTTTTACACAATTTTTGGGAAGAAATGAAATTAATTATTTGTATGAGAATTATGGCATTATAAGTTTGTCAAAAAAATGTGGTCAAGTGTGTCAAAAGAATGATTTTCATTTATTTTTTTTGGAAAAAAATAAAGTTAATTATTTGTATGAAATGTTAAATGTAATTGAACATGACGGGATTGGTATGTGAGACCAAAATGAAATGAAATGAAATGTTAAATGTAATTAACATGAAATTATTATTATTGATAATTTTATTGCATTATCAGTTTGTCAAAAAAATATTGTCAAGTGTGTCGAAAAAATGATTTCATTTATTTTTTAAGCCAATTTTTTGGAAAAAAAATTTAATATTTGTATGACATGAATGAGCATGAAATTTGACGTGGAAATTTTTGAATTATTTATAGTTCTTGGAACATTTTTGGAATTTCGAAAAACGTATTTTTAATATTGTAATAATTTTTGCAATGTTCTTAGAATTTTGACAAAAAAATAGAATTTTTGAATTTGTGAATTTGAATTTTAGTTTCTTAGAATTTTGAAAAAAGTTTCAATATTTGATTTTGTAAGAATTTTGATAATATTTTTAGAATTTTAAAAAAATTTAAAATTTTTGATTTTGTTATAATTTTTGGAATTTTGAAAAAAATTTCAATTTTTGATATTGTTATAATTTTTGCAATATTTTTGGAATTTTGGAAAAGTTACAATTTTTGATTTTATTTAATTTTTACAATATTTTTGGAATTTTGAAAGAAATATGAATTTTTGATTTTGTAATATTTTCTCGCAACGCTAAATGGAGGGGTTTTTGAGTAGTTTGCTGATTGTATCTTCTTTTCACTAAATTATGTTAATTTATGATCTGTTATAATTTTGCAGCAGTTTTTAATAAATTTCTAAACAGATATAAAAAATACACGTACTTTAACAAAGAGTTATGATATACGTTTGATATACATCGCTGCCCAAAACTAAAAACAATGTCCTCATAAAAGTTTTATGTCGACAACTATATAAAAATTCTTAATCAAAACCGAAGTCTCGATATCTCAGAGCTTGAGATTTCAGCCTATCCATAGTTTTTGTTTTGAGTTTGTGATTATTTTTTAATTTAAATTTGTGCGTTTCTAAAATTTGTATTTTGATACAAATTGTAAGTCTAGGACTTTTCAAACACAATTTTATTATATCACTAATTCAATACAAAACCAACCGCGATAACGGTTCGTCCAACCCACTGGACTTAGGAAATCTCTTATTTTACGAAATCTAACCTAGCATTTTAGAATGAATGATAAAAATTAAAAAGTAACTTAGGCATCAACATTTTTCCATTTCAACACGCTATATCTGCAACATACACCTGCCACCTTAACCTCCAACAGTTGATGATCTGAGTTTTTCTACTTATTTATTCTGCAGTGCATTGTGCCATTCCTTTTTTATTTCTGACTTGAAAATACCTGATAATGCCGATAGTTCACTAATCCTAATCTCTGCAATGAATATTTTCTTTCTTAACCTGTTTAAATTTTATTAAAAAAACAGGCTTCAACTTTCCACAATCAACAACATTTCTTGATAATTGATTTATTTAGAAATAATTTTTAATTTTTTTTTTGTAATTTGCTTTTAATATTTTATTCAGTCTTAAATAAAAACACATCTCACACGATGCCATTTATACAAAAATTGTCATCGATTTTTCTAAACACTATCCTTTACACTAATGTGTTAATCTTACAAAGAAAAATCTAATTGTCTATCTTTTATTTGAAAAAAAAAAATAACTTAATAACTTGATAATTATTTCTGATCTCATTGTTTCCAGAGAAAAATGTGATTTCTGTTTTTTTTTTCTTAACTAAAGCAAACTATGATTTTATTTTTGTTGGGGTTAAAGTATATTTTTTATCTTTTTTGTTTTAGAAACAAAACTGGAATGAATTATATTAATTTTTTTCAGAATGTCATCACATTTTTCTGATGATCAAGAAAAAAATGGCACTACAAAGGGTGGTCACACTCAATTTTTCTTTACTTCTGTTTTTGTTATGCTGTTTGTTTTTAACCAAAATAAAGGGGTTGATGGATGAGACAATTTATTCGTGCCGTTGCTTACCATTGAACATTCAAATGGGGTGAATTGATTTATCAGGCATTTCAAGATTAATAGTAAAAATATCAAACATAACTTTTTGTTAAAGTACATGTATTTTTTATCTCTGTTTAGATATGTATTACAAAACTAACATATCAATACGACATCCGACATCAATACGATGTCGGAAAATTATAACAGATCATAAATTAACAAAATTTAGTGAAAAGATTATTCAATCAAACTTTTCCTAAATCCTAATAATATTCCAAATATTCAAACTTTTTCCAAAATTCTAAAAATATTGCAAAAATTATAACAATATCAAAAATTGAAACTTTTTCCAAAATTTTAATAAAATCGAAAATTTAAAACTTTTCAAAATTCCAAAAATATTCAAAAAATTCTTACAAAATCAAAAATTGAAACTTTTTCAGAATTCCAAAAATATTTCAAAAACTATAACAAATTCAAATATTTCCCTGTTCAATTATATTTACGTAAGCAAACAGCTAAATTTACTAACAGCTAAAGAAATGAAATCATTTTTTTGACACACTTATGCAATAAAATTCTCAATAATAATAATTTCATATTCATTATACATGTCATTACAAATAACTAGTTTTATATTTTTCTAAAAAAATAAATGAAAATCATTCTTTTGGCACACTTGACATTATATTTTTGACTAGTTTATAATTCTCAATAATAATAATGAAATTTCATGTCGTACAAATAATTAATTTTATTTTTCCACAAAATTGGGTAAAAAAATAAATAAAAATCTTTCTTTTGACACACTTGACAACATTTTTAACAAACTTATAATGCCAAAATTCTCAATGATAATAATAAAATTTCATGTCATACAAATAATTAATTTTATTTTTTCCAAAAAAGTGGGTGAAAAAATAAATAAAAATCTTTCTTTTGACACGCTTGACAACATGTTTTTGAAAAACTTATAATGCCATAATTCTCTATAAAAATAATAAAAGTTCATGTCATACAAATAATTAATTAATTCAGTATATTGCCGGCAGCCAATACGGTTTTCGAAACAAAAGATCAACTACCGATCTATTAAATTATGTAGCGCATTGTTGGAACAGCATATACTTGATAAAGGTGATGAAACATACGTTATCGCTTTAGACATCTCCAAGACATTCGATCGAGTCTGGCATGCCAACTTAATCAACAAGCTCGTTGCGTATGATTTTCATCCCAATGTTGTGAAGCTGATTCAAAATTTTCTATCCAACCGATACATTTCGGTCTCCTTAGACGGATTTTCTTCTGAGTCTAAACTAATTAACGCTGGTGTACCTCAAGGGTCAGTATTGTCCCCAACCCTATTTTTGATTTATATCAACGAATTGTTGAAAATCACCAGCAACCCAATAAATAGTTTTGCAGATGATAGTACTCTGCACAAGTCGTTCGAGCCCTTTCCTTCAAAAGGTAAAATGCACGAACGAATTAATCCTGCCCGGAGAAACGCCGCCATAAACGTGAACAAAGACCTGAATTAAGTCACCGACTGGGGTGGTCAATTTCAACTCTACCAAAACACAGCTGTTGATTGTTTCAGTTTAAAGACCGAGTTCCCCAAAGATATTTTATTCAGTATGTGTGATGAACCAATACGTGAATGTTTTTACATTCGTTTATTGGGTGTCACAGTTTCAAATGACCTACTCTGGAACGATCATGTAATGGCGATGGCAAAAAGCGCGTCTAAAAAACTCGGCCTCCTAAATAGATGCAAAAAATGTTTCACTCCATACCAATTTCTCTATGTTTATAAGTCCTATATTCGTCCCTGTATGGAGTACTGCTGTCAAGTTTGGGATGCTACCTCTGTTTCCATCTTGGCCCTCTTAGACTCTGTTCAAAAGCGGTCTATACGAATTGTGGGTGATCGAACTTTGACATCAAAACTTGATTCCCTACAACATCGTCGCACTGTTGCTGACCTCGTTGTTTTTTACAAATATCGTCATCAGCAGTGCTCAGATGAAATCAGCGGCATCTTGCCTCAAACTTATTCTTACCCCCGTTCCACTCGGCAATCGGCTGCCGCAACCGGTGAAACGGTAAAGATCCCGCGCTGTCATACTGGCAGATCGCAAGGAGACTTCTTTGTCCGAACTGCGTACAAATGGAATAGTTTGCCGGAACACTTAGTCTCAGGTGGCTTCAACCCGCAGATGTTTAAAAAAAGCGTTAATCTACACATTAACATGCCAGTTGTTGTGGGACCCAGGTCTAGACCTAGGTCTTAAAAGGTATTTATGTGTTGTTGTGACACATATTCTAAACCCTATTACACAACACATTTTATTTAAAAAAAAAAAAATATTATTTGTGATATAAATCACTCCGATGGAAAATCTCCCATCAAGAATATAAGAACTGAATCTAAAAAATTATGGTGCAAATTGTGAAATTTTTTGCAATCCATACAATTTTCGACCGATCTAGTTTCGAACCAATGAGAAAATTTTAAACTTTGAAAAAGTTTATCATTCTCATCAGGGCTAGCCGACTAGATAAACTACCAAAAATGTCAACGCTTATATAAACCAAAAATTAGTCTACATCTCTAGGTATAAGAGGTATAAGAAAACAAAAATTTACATAAACATATATTTAATAGATTCAGGTTTAGTCAATTAGTTTCTCTAGTGATCACTGTTTTGTTATACTCTAGACATACTAGTATTGAATAACAAGCTCGTATCGGCGAAAAGATGACTAGTCTTCCCTTGTGTCTATTGACACATAATCAACAATTAATTCAGTAAATTATTTGTGATATAACATCACTCCGATGGAAAATCTCCCATCACGAATATAAGAACTGAATCTAAATACTAGTATGTCTAGAGTATAACAAAACGGTGATCACTAGAGAAACTAATTGACTAAAACTAAATCAATTAAATAAATGTTTATGTAAATTTTTCGTTTTCTTATACTTCGCTAGAGATGTAGACTAATTTTTTGTTTATATAAGCGTTGACACTTTTTTTGGTAGTTTATGTAGTCGGTTAGTCCTGATGAGAATGATAAACTTTTTCAAAGTTTAAATTTAATTCTCATTGGTTCGAAACTAGATCGGTCGAAAATTGTATGGATTTCAAAAATTTTCATAACAAATAATTAATTTTATTTATTTCCAAAAAATTGGATAAAAAATAAATAAAAATCTTTCTTTTACACACTTGACAACATTTTTTTGACAAACTTATAATGCAATAATCTAGTTTTTAGTCCACATATCAATCCCGACCATCCAGATTTCTCCACATTCTTTGTTCCTACTCGTAATCACTAAAAATGAACGTTTTTTAAGCCAAAATATGCATATTTCCTTGTTTTGACACACTTGACAATTTTTTGACACATTTCCGGTACAGTTATCGAACACATCGTCCTTTCGCCTCTTACCATTGAGTGTACTTATTTTTAGAATTCAAAATTTTTGAAATCCCTTCAGCAGCTTTCTAGATTTTGTAGCTAGCCATACATTTTTTTTTGTTTTTTAGAATCAGTAGATCCTAAAACGTCGAGAAATGCCAAAAAAGGTGGAGGTAAGAATTTCACTTTTAGCTCATGAATGTAATACTTAGGTCTTTCAGACCGAAGTAATAAATAATATTTTTAGTATAATTAATTTCAGCTTTCAAATAATTTTTTTTAATTTATAGTTAAATGTAATGAATAGAAAAGTAAAAGAAAAAGTATTGCCACTTATGAAAAATCTGCTATAAAATGGAATAAAAACAAAAATATAAAAATGTCGATCCGTGTTCATACAATCGACGAAAAATAAAATTCTCTGATGTAGATATAACTTTATTTTCGGATTTTTTTTTCTATTCATCATTATGCATACAATCGGACCTTAATGATTATATAATGAATTAAATTAATGCGAAATTCTTAAATGGGTGGATTTTTTTAGAATTCATTATTTTTACCTTTCCATTTCACTTCCAGAATTCATACTTCAAATTAAGTATTAAATTAAACATAAAATAAATACTTCCATTCTTTTTGATAAATATTATTGTAGTAATGTGTAAAAAATTATCAAACCAAACATGAATACTTATTTCAAACTATTTGGTTAGTAAAATAATAAAAATGTAAATAGGGCCCGTATTAATTTCCCCTCGGGCCCCATTTTTCTCTCTACGGCTCTGGACACGGTCACTTCTGTTGGGTTTTTTGTGACCATAATGCGAAGACGTTTAAAATCAGAAGTCTAGCTATGACATTATAACCTGTTCGCGGCAGCAAAGTTTTAAAGTAAATTGGAATATAAAATCTTTTTAAATTCAAACTAACAAAGCCGACAATAATGAATAACAGTGAAAAAAAACACAATTTATTTTCAGGACTGGTGGTGCGGGTGAAGTCTGAGGCATTAATTTTATTGTTACTTGCACAGGAAACAAAGTGTATAAGACAACCCTACATTTGTTTTCCAAAAACATTTCGATCAACAAAATACAAATCATAAAACAGCACAGTTGACCTAAATATGTCATTATTGAAAAGAAGAAATGGCTTAAGAGTGAGATAAGTATGTACCAATTCAACAAAATTGGATCACATCATTTATTAAAGTTGACGCTTGTTTTGTTTTGTACAACTAGTATTCATTTAGGTCATTTTTCTTCATATCATGCTTGTCTCGTTAAATATATCTATTAAGTCCTGTATTGTCTTAGCCATCACCTATTAATTAACTAATTCTTCACCCAACAGTTACATGACAAAATTCATAGACCTTTTCCATCATATTTAATATCTTATTTTATTTTTACATAATAACCAATCATAACTTTTTGTTTGTTCACAATATAAAAGTCTATCATCAAGAACAATAATTTCTTAATAACAAAACTTTTAAAATTCAATCTATCTTATAAAAAGTAAATAGAATAACAACTTAAAAAGTTTTGATGAAAGGAAAAAAAGCTCATAAAAATTTTCTTCAAAATATCATAAAAGAACAATATAATGAACAGCTTTCTTCGATTCATAGGTTGTCGTTACTGTTGTTGTTGCTGCGGTGGTTATTATTGTCTTTTAAGACGACTTAATCTTTTAAGATTACAAGCAATAAAAAATTAAATGCTTTGTCCAATTGTGTTGTGTAGCGAACAGCATAATAATAAAAAATTGAACAATGATTCGAAATGAAAATGTAAACAAATTTTATGCTGTGAAAATATATAAACTAAATTGACCCTAGAGTTAATTGTATGTACATATTTGTTTTTTGTTGTACGAGTTGTGTTTAAAAAATGAATAGGTCTTGGTAAGATTTTTTGATCAATTTGCATAGCCCACCAGACTTGGGTATATTCATTAATGTCATTGTGAGCTTTGAAAGCTCCGTAAAAGAAAAATTTATGAAAAAATATACCCTTTTCAAAAAAATCAATATTGGAAAATCGTGAATTAATTTCAAATTTTGTGGTTTATTGGACCGGAAAAGAATGTTGGATCCATTCTTTAAAATTTGTGTGTAACGGAAATTTGAATGAAACAAAATCTAAGAAATTTTCTGTAACTGACAAGTGAATGATTTGTATTATGTATTCCGTATTCATAGTTTGCGGTAACAAATTTCATGTTGTATAAATTTTAGGTTTGCGTTTAGAATAAAACATAGTTTAAAAATACTCTTTTAACGCTTGGTTTAAGGGATTACAGTGTTACAACATCTGGCGGAAAAAAAATGGTATAAAAATAACTATTTTTTTAAGTCGGTATTACGTATAGATGGAAAATCGAATCAAGACGTAGAGGATGTAAACCCGACTATTTCCGATTTGTTTGAAACTTTAGTAATCGCTAGTCCTGGCTTTATTTACGGCGTGATTCTCGTTCACTGTTTAATTTGGATCTTAAAAAGAGTTAAACCGTCATACTTTAAAATACTTTTAAAATACATGTTCAAAACATCTGCGGATTGAACGCTAACCATGACCACGTGCAACATCATCTTGAGCACGACAAACCGAACATTCTATTCCTTACAGAAACACAAGTTTCTGAAAATTTTCTCTTTATAGAATCGCTTAATTCCAAATATAGGCTCGAATCAGCTTTCAAACTCCATCAGGGCGTATGCGCATTCATTCATGAGAGTGTTGCGTACACGCGCTTTCCAAATTTTGAACTACACGGTGACGGCTTCAATACAATGGTTTTAAAGATTTGTCTTCCAGAAATGACTTTTTTTACAATAGCTTTATACCGGTCCCCCAACAAACGTAACCCAAACTTTTTTAATATACTGACAAAAATTATGGACGAGATTAGAGCAAAGTCCCCTAATTGTGAAGTTATCGTTACCGGTGACTTCAACGTCCACAACAAATCATGGTTGGAATTCTCCAAATCGACCGACGATGTTGACAATAGTGGAAAACTGGCAGAAATTTTTGCCGCGTCTCAGGGCCTATTCCAAATTATTAAAAGCCCGACTTTCACTCCCCGTAATGGCGGTGATAATAGTTTTCTACTAGATCTCTATCTTACCACAATGCCAGATATTACGAGTGTCGATGTTGCGAAAGGTAGTATTGGAAATTCTGATCATTATTTAATCTCATCAGTTATCAAAACTGATTTACTTAAAACTACAGCTCCCGAACCCCGTAAAATATTTCACTACTCAAAAATGGATAAGAGTGGTCTTCAAAATTTTTTCCATGGTTTCCCTTTCGACCGTCATTGTTTTTACACTGACAATGTAAATGTTTCTGCTCAAAACTTTACAGAAACCATCCAATTTGCTATCAATAAATTTGTCCCTTTCTCCATAGTAAAACCCAAACAAAAATACTTGTATTCGAAAGCTGCCAAAACGGCACTTAGAAACAAACGTAGATCATTTAATATTTGGATTCATAACAAAACTCCCACTAATCGATCCCAATATCTAAAGGCCAACAAAATATCTAATCAGATTATCTCAAACGAAAAGTCCGAAATTGACAGAGCGAAAGCCTCAAAACTTACGTCTATGTCTGTTTCTGACAAGAGTTTCTACAGTGCCATTAATTCTTTAAATTCTGGTACAAAATTTTCTATTCCCCCTATTATTGATGGTGATTTAATCGTCAATGATCCCGCAAGAAAAGCTAACTTGTTCGCTGAACGCTTTGCTCTGAACTCCACTGTTTTGGAAACTCCTAAAGAAATACCCCAATTCCAGTCTTCAGGAGTTAATATGAATGAACTTCACTTCAAACCCAAAATAGTCGCTAAACTTTTAAAGGGGTTAAACATCAACAAAGCATCAGGAATGGACAATATTCCACCCATTATTTTAAAAACCTTTTCAAAAGAACTTTGAAACCAACTTTAACTAAAATATTCTACCAATCCTACAAATCTGGTATATTTCCCTCGTGCTGGAAGTTGGCAAATGTCCAGCCCGTCCCCAAAAAGGGACCAAAATCCGATATCTCAAATTATAGGCCAATAGCTTTACTATCGGTCTATGAGCATTATATTAATACACATATTTCAAAATTTCTGGAAGAAAATCATTTAATATCCGACAGCCAATACGGTTTTCGAAACAAAAGATCAACTACCGATCTATTAAATTATGTAGCGCATTGTTGGAACAGCATACTTGATAAAGGTGGTGAAACATACGTTATCGCTTTAGACATCTCCAAGGCATTCGATCGAGTCTGGCATGCCAGCTTAATCAACAAGCTCGTTGCGTACGGTTTTCATCCCAATGTTGTGAAGCTGATTCAAAATTTTCTATCCGACCGATACATTTCGGTAACCTTAGACGGATTTTCTTCTGACTCTAAACTAATTAACGCTGGTGTACCCCAAGGCTCAGTATTGTCCCCAACCCTATTTTTGATTTATATCAACAAATTGTTGAAAATCACCAGCAACCCAATAAATAGTTTTGCAGATGATAGTACTCTGCACAAGTCGTTCGAGCCCCTTCCTTCAAAAGGTAAAATGCACGAACGAATTAATCCTGCCCGGAGAGACGCTGCCATAAACGTGAACAAAGACCTGAATAAAGTCGCCGACTGGGGTGACCAAAACCTTGTCAATTTCAACTCCACCAAAACACAGCTGTTGATTGTTTCCAGATTAAAGACCGAGTTCCCCAAAGATATTTTATTTAGTATGTGTGATGAACCAATAGGTGAATGTAAAAACATTCGTTTATTGGGTGTCACAGTTTCAAATGACCTACTCTGGAACGATCATGTAATGGCGATGGCAAAAAGCGCGTCTAAAAAACTCGGCCTCCTAAATAGATGCAAAAAATGTTTCACTCCATACCAATTTCTCTATGTTTATAAGTCCTATATTCGTCCCTGTATGGAGTACTGCTGTCAAGTTTGGGGTGCTGCCTCTGTTTCCATCTTGGCCCTCTTGGACTCTGTTCAAAAGCGAGCTATACGAATTGTAGGTGATCGAACTTTGACATCAAAACTTGATTCCCTACAACATCGTCGCACTGTTGCTGACCTCGTTGTTTTTTACAAATATCGTCATCAGCAGTGCTCAGATGAAATCAGCGGCATCATGCCTCAAACTTATTCTTACCCCCGTTCCACTCGGCAATCGGCTGCCGTAACCAGTGAAACGGTAAAGATCCCGCGCTGTCATACTGGCAGATCGCAGAGAGACTTCTTTGTCCGAACTGCGTACAAATGGAATAGTTTGCCGGAACACTTAGTCTCAGGTGGCTTTAACCCACAGATGTTTAAAAAAAGCGTTAATCTACACCTCAGAACGCCAGTTGTTGTGGGACCCAGGTCTAGACCTAGGTCTTAAAAGGTATTTATGTGTTGTTGTGACACATATTCTAAACCCTATAACACAACACATTTTATTAAAAAAAAAAAAAAATACTTGTAATTAAACGATTTTTGCATAGCAAACTGCCAAAAGTAATTTGCGTTTTACAAAAAGAATATTTACTCGAACGATGTTTTATGGTGTAAAGGTAGTTTACATGACATGATCGCCTCAACAAAAATGAAAAGGAAAATTGCAAATAAGTTTATTGAAAGATATTATTTGAATATTAGCGTAGCGTAAATTGATACATAAATATAATAAATAAAAATAAAAATTGTAGAAATTTTTGATCGACATTCAACAATCGTTGCAATAAATTGAATATGAATAATCTTAATTACTCGACTGTTCAAGGCGAAAACCAAATTCTCCAAACCTAGTTTTGTGTTCCGATTAGAATAATTATTCAATTTTCTTTCTATTGCATAAAATTCTAAGACGAACAAAGCAGGATAAGAGGGAGGATAAGTGGAAGTCAATTTAATTAAACATTTACGATTTCTGTTATGCTAAAATTTTATGATGAAGTAATAGATCAAGCTCACACGACACTTTAGTCTACCGCACATGTAACCTATGTGAAATTGGGTTTAACTTATATAACCTGTATCACAAAATATCTATCCAGTGGCCGACATTCTCATTTCCGTTAATTAATATTACTTCGGTCTGAAAGACCTAAGTATTACATTCATGAGCTCAAAGTGAAATTCTTACCCCCACTTTTTTTGACATTTCTCGACGTTTTAGGACCTCCTGATTCTAAAAAAGCAAAAAAAAAAAAAATGTATGTCTGTCTGTCGGCCGGCCGTCACAACCGACGAAATCTAGAAAACCGCTGGACGGATTTGAAAATTTTTTTTTTCTAAAAATAGGTTTACTTAATAGGAAGAGCCGAAAGGACGATGTGTTCGATAACTGTACCGGAAGTGTGTCAAAAAAATCGAAAAGGTGTAAAAACAAGGAAATTTGCATATTTTTTGCTTAAAAAACGTTCATTTTAAGTGATTACGAGTAGGAACATTAAATTTGGAGAAATCTTGATGGTCGGGATTGGTATGTGAGACCAAAATCTAGATTATTGCATTATAAGTTTGTCAAAAAAACGTTGTCAAGTGTGTCAAAAGAAAGATTTTTATTTATTTTTTTACCTAATTTTTTGGAAAAAAAATAAAATTAATTGTTTGTTTGAAATGAAGTTTTATTATTATTATTGAGAATTATGGCATTATAAGTTTGTCAAAAAAATGTTGTCAAGTGTGCCAAAAGAAAAATTTTTATTTATTTTTTTACCCAATTTTTTGGAAAACAAGAAAATTGTTGGTTTGAAATGAAATTTTATTATTATTATTGAGAATTATGGCATCATAAAAGTTTATCAGAAAAATGTTGTCAAGTGTGTCAAAAGATTTTTAATTAGTTTTTTCCCCAATTTTTTGGAAAAAAATAAAATTGTTTCTTTGAAATGAAATTTTATTATTATTATTGAGAATTATGGCATTATAAGTTTGTCAAAACATGTTGTCAAGTGTGTCAAAAGAACGGTTTTTATTTATTTTTTACCCAATTTTTTACAAAAAAATAAAATTAATGATTTGTGACATGATATTTTATTATTATTATAGAGAATTATGGCATTATAAGTTTGTCAAAAAATAATGTCAAGTGTGTCAAAAAATGATTTCATTTATTTTTTTAGCCAATTTTTTGGAAGAAAATGTAGCTGTTTTTATGACGTAAATGTAATTTAAAATGAAATTGGACATGGAAATTTTTGAATTTGTTATAGTTTTGGAAATATTTTTGGAATTTTGAAAAAGTTTGTATTTTTGATTTTGTAATAATTTTTACAATATTTTTAGAATTTCGGCAAAAGTTTTAATTTTTGATTTTGTAAGAATTTTTGGAATATTTTTAGAATTTTGGAAAATTTTTAATTTTTGATATTATGATAATTTGGAATTTTGAAAAAATTTTCAATTTTTGATTTTGTAATAATTTTTGCAATATATTTAGAATGTTGGAAAAAGTTTGAATTTTTAAGAATTTTTGAAATATTATTGGAATTTAGAAAAAATTTAAATATTTGATATTATTCTGATTTTTGGAATATTTTTGGAATTTTGAAAAAGTTTGGTTTTATTTAATTTAACAATATTTTTGGAATTTTGATTATAATTTTCCGGCAACGTATTGATGTTTCGTGTTAGTTTTGTAATAAATTTTTAAACAGAGATAAAAAATACTAGTACTTTAACAAAGAGTTTTGTTTGATATACATCGCTGCCCAAAACTAAAAACCATGTCCTCATAAAAGTTTTTTGCCGAAAACTATATCAAAATCCTTAACCCAGACCGAAGTCTTGATATCTCAGAGCTGTGAGATTTCAGCCCCTCCATATTTTTTAATTATTTTTTGTAATCACTAATTACAAAAGCCTACTTATTTGGAATGTAACCTCGCTAAAATTTCTTGATATAATTGAGACTTATTTATAATTTAAGAAAATGTTGGTCTGCCTTGAGATTTTTGTTTTTAAGTACCTGGCAGACCTAATTAAATTGATGAAAAATTATTAGCCTATTTACCTCACATGTAGCCTTCACCAGGTTTTTGTAAATAAAAGAGTACATCTTGTCGAATAAAAAAACACGTGTAGAGCTCGCAAAAAACATTAAAAAATATGACCAATTTTATTTTTTATAAACGACATCATTTTTTGATATTTTATTGATAATAATTTCGATGATATTGTGACGATTATGGAATACGATAGAACACAGCACAATAGAACATCTTTCGAGAAAAATACTCTTTAGAGAAAATAGTTCTAAAAAAGAAATATAAAAATCAATAAAAGATAACAACGCAACCAAAGTAAGCATGTAATAGGAAGTTTTTGTTTTATTCTATAAGAATTGGTAAATAAAACAATTGAAAAGAATAGATTTCACACCTAGGTGTCAATATTTGAAGATCGTGTTATTACGTTTATGTTGAAAAAAGGAAGGTTTGTGTTCTAGAATATTATAGCACTATCAAGGCTATTTGATGTACTATATATAAGAGGTGATGTTCGAGAATAAGTCAGTATAAAATTGTTAGCGATAGAATTGAGTATAAAATTGTTAGCGATAGAATTGAGTATAAAATTGTCAGCGATAGAAAAGGTATAAAAATATAGCAGTGATATAGGCGAGTTAAAATTAACAATGTTATAAGTAGAAAGCTAAAAGGGATATTGCGAACAAGTATAATAGAATTATAAGTGGTGAATTATTGTTAGTACAAGAAGAATTAAGGGGAATAGTAATAGGAGAAATATTTTTATAATAAAATCTTGAACGAATAAATTTATAACGTTTAGAAAATCCATTGTGTTTTTATTTCCTAATTTAGTGATCGAACTAAATAATTGTAACTGGGCAAAGAAACGTTACATTATAATAATAATTGTTATTAGTAAAATTGTGTATGTAATACAAAAAATCTATTATATTAATTGCTTTTTTCTACTCCTATCATAGTAAATCATAAATTACATCACACTATCCATGACATGCAAATTGATTATTACAATAAGTAAATTTTCTTAAGTTATAGATAAGTCTCATACCATTTACAGCGACATAGCAAATTAGTAGATGTAATTTAAATCAGTGCTGTAAACATTTTTTATTTTAAGAGCTTGCAACGAATTTGATATCTATTTTTACTATCTAGCAAATTATTTTTAAATTGATATTGACGCTGTAAACAACATTACAAACAAAAATCTTAGATTTGTACACCGTCTCGTGTTCCTAAAAATTTTAAATTATCAAATTTCTTTTCTCCGTCAAATATTTCTCAAAAATCAGAGAAATAATTTGAGGAATGGTCTAGTTATCATATTTTTCATTACGTTTTCAAAAGTTTGACAGATAGCAATTTAAACGAAACTAAATTAAAATGTGTTTATATCATAAAAGATTTAGTTTTCAATCTACGCTGTAAGCTCATATTAAATATGACAAGATGCAAATTAATATACTATCTACTAGTTTGCTGTCGCTGTAAATGCGGTATTAGGGTGACCAGACGTCCTCTTTTAAGAGGACAAGTCCTCTTTTGAAGCCAAAAAAATGTGTCCGGTATCTTTTTTCAAAATAATGGTTTTTGTCCTCTTTTTGGACATGTGTCATACATAAATCGTCAAACATCTTAGATAACTAGGTTATCTTTTGAATAAAGTGTTTCCAATTACATTTTTAATGTGTTGCTAATACTATCATCGAGCGTGCGATTCCAATTACATTTTTAATGCGTTGCTAATACTATCAACGAGTTTGTAATTTCAAAGCGTAAGTGCATATTTATAGACAAAATAAAAATGGAATGTTTCATGGTCACACAGAACGATAACAATGATCACCAGGTGCTCTGTACTGTTTGCAATGTTAGCTTTTCTAGAGCCAACATAGGAAGGTCGGATTTAGAGCAACATGCCAACATCGAAAAACACAAAAAGACGATGGAAGGACATGATTTATCCAATAAAATATTAGAATTTTTTATTTCAAAATTCACAAAAATGGATTACCAAGTTGCTGCAGCAGTACCCTCTGCTTTGCATTAGCATACCACTGCACAGTAACGCATCATCACAGTTTTCGATCCATTGACTGCAGTCATAAATTTGTACAACATATTTTACCAGATTTGAGATTCAGCTATTGCTAAAAATATTTCTTGTCCGCGAACTAAAACACAAACGGTTATTGTTAATGTGTTGGCTCTTCTGGCACTTGGCGGTACCAAATGCATTTGAAAATATTGAAAACAGAAATTTTGTTTCAATTTGAACAGATGCCAGTAACCATGGCAATCATTAAATATTTTATGTGTTCTTACAATATTTTAAAAAAGAAACAGGTATCAATATCAAAGTAGTTGACAGTAATGCACTAAAAGACGAAACTACTAGTAGTTCTATAATTGAATTTTTATCCTCTATTTTAGTAAAACATGATGAATCTGCTAAATGCATAACTGTGTCGGGTGATAATAATTTATTAAAATGATCGCAGTCATCATGCAAAATGTTGTTATTTTACTGCTGCCGTAAAAGAATTCAAAGGAAATGCGACACTTTACTACCGCCGTAACAATCTGAAAAAAATGGGGTTAATTTAATGCCACCGTAACAAATGAAAAATAAGACGTTACTTTACAGCCGCTTTGATTATGTGTAAGAAAAGTAAGACTTAAACCTTCCCCATAGTGGCTGTAAGACATTTTTAGTCTTACTTTTTTTTACATATAAAATAAGCAGCTGTAAAGTAACGTCATATTTTATGGCGCCACTAAAGTAACGCCATTTCTTTTCCATTTTCCGTCGCACTTCATTTGTATTTTTTAACGGCGGCAGTAAAGTAACGTTACATTTTGCATGATGATTGCGTTCATTTTAATGAATAAAGCTCAATAAATGAACACAGCCATCATGTTGTTTTGAAAAGCATCGCATATATTTTTAAAAAATTTGAAATATTCATATTTATTATTATATTCATATAATATTTAATTTGGAGCGAAAGCTACTTTTTGTGTTTCGTCTACAATTGTCGGTCTCCCAAAGTTCGGCTGCCTAACTATCGACATAACACAAAAAGTAGTACTTTTACTCCTAATTAAATAATATACTATTGTATTACTGTAGTGGAAAATTCCATTTTCCCAAAAATAGAATTAAGCCTACATGCCAGTTTGTAGACTGTTTATATGTTAAAATAGAATTTTTTTTTTCATTGTGCATGCATGCTCAGATAGTAAATGTAATTTCTTTTAAAACAAATTTTTTTCTCAGCTGGGAAACAAGTGAACCCTTTATGATGAGTTTTAAATTTGCTGACCGTACCCCCTCTCCCAATAAAAATTTGTCCTCTTTTTTGTAATGCTCGATCTGGTCACCCTATGCGGTATCAATTATATCAAAAAATTTTAGTGAGGTTATGTTCCAAATAAGTAGGCTTTTGTAATTAGTGATTACAAAAATTAATTAAAAATGTTAATTAACGTTAATGAGAAAGTCGGCCACTGGATAGATATTTTCTAATACAGGTTCTATAAGTTGAACCCAATTTCACAGAGGTTACATGTAAGGTAGACTAAAGTGTAGTGGGAGCTTGGTCTATAATTCTTGAAACTTTGCTCCGTTTATTGTTTACAATTGATGTGAAAATTACTTTTCAATCCAACCTCATACGTCTATTCTAACAAGTTATTTTATTTTTCCGACTCTATTTGTTGTGACATTTACATTATTTGCTTTTTGAATGTGAAATTATTGATTATAAATGTTGTTAAAAATTTGAGCTTTTTATTACTATTGACATAAATTGTTATTCAGACTTTTTTTTAATTAAATTAGATTTATTCAACGATTTAATATACATAAACAACAACAAATATACAATGTCATTGATTTTGTTTAAAATATTTGTCTTTAACTAACTCGTGTTTTGGTTAATCAGATAAAACTGTTTGCAGTTATTCTAGAGTAGAGCGATCGTATACATAAATTATTAAAGGTAAACGGGAAATTCTTAAGATCCGCTATAAAGCTAATTAATTTATTAGACATAGTATGCAAAGTTTCTGTAAACCAAGCAAGGTTGATGTTTGCTGACAAGCAAACCTATTAAACCGGTCAGCATTGCAGGTATATACTAGGTAGCGCTAACTAGAAAACAAAATGGTGTAAGAATACTATTGTTTCTTATACATGCATACAGCACTAGTATTTTCGAGTCCATTGTAGTAAATAAAACTTCATATGAAATCTATCCAAAAAACAAGAAAAATTAGGAAAACAACTTCAACAGTAAAATTTTCAAAACGAAACCTTATTATCCCTAAAATCACACAAAAGCAAATTTCCATATCCTGATTCCTACAAATCCAATCCACAAATAAATTTAAAACAAGTTTTCAAATTTTCTTGATCCATTAACCCATTTTCATCTATACAAAATATATATTCTTTAAATACTATAATCTCTTTTTATCGCCTTTTAAAATATTTTCCAAAGTCTCCTTATAACCACTTAAATTTATCACAGTAGATAAAAACCCAATGGCTAAGGGGATAAATAACAATTGGATTTTCTTTATCATTTAATTTTATTTGAATTCAAATTACCTCAATGTACGACAAAGAATTTCCATTTTTAACTTGAAATTCAATATAATTAATTTTAATAAGAAAATAAGAAGTTTTACCGTAAATGGAGATGTTCATTTAATTGTCTACGAATATATTAAATATTAATTAATTTTTATTTATATATAATTAAAATTAAGAATTAAATGTCTTTGTTTGTTGATTAATGGTAATTGATTTTATAATATAATTAAGAGAAATACATGTTGAAGTTGTATTGTTTGATTGATGGGTTGTAGACGTTTTCAGTTATTTATAGTTTCAACTAGGTAGTGATTTCTTATTTCTGGTATTTATTTGACTTAGAGGGAAACGAATTTATTTTCTTTTAACATTTATATAATTTACATTGTCAAACCAATAAAATATGAAAAATGTTAAGAGAAATACACAAGGTTATTTCTACACAAAAACATGTTTGTGACAAGTTTAAGACAAAACGTCTACAAAAACAACATGCAGTATGTCATTTTGTATAACATGCAATATGACAAGGCAATATGACAGTTAAATATTTTAGAGGTTTTAGATATAACAGGAATCAGGATGGTCATTTTGTAGTGCTTTATCACTTCCGCGCTAAAAAAACGAAATAAAAAGAAAATGTCTTTACTTGATTCATTTAAATTGTGGATGAACAATTTATTTAAATGTCATGTCGTTGATTGATTAAAAAAGAAATAACCGACAATATTATATTTTGTCATGCTATCGCTGGCTTAAAAAATATTGTTGAATTCACGGTTACCAACTATTACACAACATAAACCAGAATAAATTTTATACAAACCCGAAGATATCATTATATATCATAAATTTGGATAAACAACCTCAAAGTGTTTAAAGAATATGGATTCAAAACCTCCCATATGTCAAAAACTTTGATCTGTGAGAAGGATTTGGTATAGTGCTTGATGAAGACTGAAATATCTAATTTGTTTGTCGTTTTCAATTTTCCCTAAAACATTTTAGTGGCACACAGACGGACTAATCTAATTTTTTTATGATCCAAAACGTCGAGAAATGCTTGTACACTTGTCGAGAAATATTTGTACAAATCCCCGACCTGAATTTTTTTTAAATTTGATTTTCTCAACGAATGAATCTTTGCGGCCTTTGTTGTGTTACTCTATTTGTTGCTTCTGATTTTAGTTTTATTATTTCCCCTATTAAGGGGATTATTATTATTATTTATTATTTTCCCCAGTCTCTGAAAAAAGGCATTCTTAGCATCCATTACCATCTCAACCAAAACAAACCTCATTTACTTGAGCTAGGTGAAACACAAGTTTCAAATATTGATAATGCACGATTCGGCTGTAAAAATTATTCTGCAGAGCCTGCATTTTTTCAGAGTAAATACTGCCCATACTCAATGATTCTGCAAATGGCGAGTCATTGGTGCCAAAAAACCAATGCACCTCAAGCGTCTGTTCTCCATGTTAGGGGTGGCTTGGAGCGGGCGTCTGTCTTGGATTAAGCCACACGCTATATAAACGTGTAAGAAAGTTGTTTCTGGTGACATTAAGGTGCAGAACGAACCCATTCATGAAAATTTGGGTTGGGCGAACGAAGGGCTAACCTCCCATTTCCGTAAACAATTAATTTGTTATGAACTCTGTACACTGGCCTTGGAATATCTCGGATTCATAACAAGAACGACCTTGGAAACTGTACCCAGACTACAATTTAAAAATGGGAACCCGGAACGTGCTAAGCCTTAGAAGACTAGGAGATCTCCTAAAACTCACACACCAAGTCGATAGCTACACACTGGATACAGTGGCATTACAAGAACTAAGATGGCCAGGCAGTGGAATCCATGAAACCGCGAAAGGATACACTCTTCATTATTGCGGTAATCAAAACGGAGGAGAATTTGGAGTTGGCTTAATCCGTCGCGTTAATCAGCATGTTCTCGACTTCTGCCCAATTAATATGCATTACGCACACTAGAATCCACACGCAAAAAATTTAATGTAACGATTGTCAATGTTCATGAACCTTCTGAAGACAAAGCAGATGATATTAGAAAACTGTTCTTCCTAGAACTCGAAGAAGTCATGAATAACATCCCGCGGCACGATATAAAAATCAGGAGGTGACTTTAATGCTCAAATTAGTAGGAGTGCAGAACTTACAACACATATCAAAACACATCACACAACACATATTAAAACATAGAAGAGCATGACATCTCCTCTGAGATCCATTAAACATACAAGAATGGCAAACGCTTCAATCAACCATCATAGCTGCAGCGCAAATTACAATCGGAAAACGACCACCGAAATCACACAACAAATGGTTTGACGACGAGTGCCGCCAAACCGTTGAACATAAACAAAAACTGCGAGAAAAATGGTCGCAGCCGTGTTAACTCACACTTTACAAAG
This sequence comes from Diogma glabrata, assembly GCA_963693315.1. Classification (NCBI taxonomy): domain Eukaryota; kingdom Metazoa; phylum Arthropoda; class Insecta; order Diptera; family Cylindrotomidae; genus Diogma; species Diogma glabrata. Next base: position 201,126,763 of record OY856188.1, read on the forward strand.
CATTAATCCGACCTGTGCTTACATTTGGAAGTGCAAGCTGGACACTGACTTCCTCCGATTGTAGAATTTTATCAACATTTGAGAGGAATGTCACACGAACAATTTATGGTCCATGTAAAGTTGCTGAAAATCAGTATAGAATCCGAATGAAATCAGACAGCTTCTTGGAGGCTGCGATGCAATCGGATTCATTAAATCCAACCGGAGTTGATGGTTTGGTCATGTAGAAAGAACTCCATCAGATAGAATGATAAAAAAGCGACCCAACAACAACCAGCTGGTGTTCGTGGGAGAAGAAGACCTAGACAACGCATGGCGTGATGACATCATCCAAGACTTTCGGGATATAGGATGTCGAAACTGGAGTCAACTGGTCATGGAATGAGATGATTGGAAGCTGATTGCACAGACGGCAAAATCCCTCCATGGGATGTAAACGCCAGAGAGAGACAGAGAGAGATAGATAGATAGATAGATAGATAGATAGAGAGAGAGAGAGAGAGAGAGAGAGAGACAGAGAGAGAGAGAGAGTGAGTGTTGTAATTATATGCATATATATATATATATATATATATATATATATATATATATATATATATATATATATATATATATATATATATATATATATATATATATATATATATATATATATATATATATATATATATATATATATATATATATATATATATATATATATATATTATATATATATATATATATTTTTTTTTTTTTTTAATAAGAAGTGTTGTGTAGTAGGAATTACAAAATGTGTCACAACAACACATAGATACCTTTTAAGACGTAGGTCCCACAACAACATGCGTCTTGAGGTATAGGTGGACGCCTTTTTTAAATCTTTGTGGATTGAAAGCACTCGAGACTATTGATTCGGGCAAAGCATTCCATGTGTACGATGTACGCACAAAGAAATCTCTTTGCATTCTATTACTATGACAGTGAGTAATCTCGAAAGTTCGACCGCCCGCACACACCGATTGACGAGTAAGACGGGGAAAAACATATGTCTGAGGCATTATGGACCTGATTTCATCCGAGCACTGTCGGTGACGATATTTATAAAAAACAACGAGATCAGCAACAGTGCGACGATGTTGCAGGGAATCAAGACCTAATGTTAAATCTCGATCGCCAACAATTCGTATTGCTCGCTTTTGAACAGAGTCCAAAAGAGTCAGGATAGTAACAGATGCAGCGCCCCAAACTTGACAACAATACTTCATACAGGGACGAATATAGGACTTATAAATGTGGAGTAATTGATGCGAAGTAAAATATTTTTTACATCTATTGAGGAGGCCGAGTTTTCTTGACGCGCTCTTTGCCATGGCCATTATATGATCGTTCCAGAGTAAGTCATTGGATATTGTGACTCCCAATAAACGAATGCTTTCACATTCGCGTATTTGGTCGTCACACATATTAATTGAAATATCGTTGGGAAACTCGGTCTTTGATCTGGAAACAATCAATAGCTGTGTTTTGGTGGAATTAAAATTGACCAAATTTTTGTCACCCCAATCGGCGACTTTTTTAGGTCCTCGTTTACATTTATGGCAGCGTCTCTCCGGACGGGATTTATTCGTTCATGCATTTTACCCTTTGAAGATAGGGGGACAAATGACTTGTGCATTGTACTATCATCTGCAAAACTATTTATTGGATTACTGGTGATTTGCAACAGTTCGTTGATATAAATTAAAAATAAAGTGGGAGATAAAACTGAGCCTTGGGGTACACCAGCGTTAATTAATTTGGACTCAGAAGAAAAGCCATCTATAGATACCGAGATGTATCGGTTAGACAGAAAATTTTGAATCAACTTCACGACTGCGGGATGAAAACCGTACGCAACAAGCTTGTTGATCAAGTTGACATGCCAAATTCGATCAAATGCTTTTGAGATGTCTAATGCGATTACGTACGTTTCACCACCTCTCAAGTATGCTATTCCAAAGATGTGCCACATAGTTCAATAGATCGGTTGTTGATCTTTTGTTTCTAAAACCGTATTGGCTGTCAGATATCAAATGGTTGTCTTCCAAAAATTTGGATATGTGTGAATTAACATAGTGCTCGTATATTTTAGACATGACATTTTATATTGTCGTATATTTTAGACATTATATATATATATATATATACATCGTATTATATATATATATATATATATATATATATATATATATATATATATATATATATATATATATATATATATATATATATATATATATTATACATCGTATATTTTAGACATTATATATATATATATATATATATATATATATATATATATATATATATATATATATATATATATATATATATATATATATATATATATATATATATATATATATATATATATATATATATATATATATATATATATATATATATTTATTAATTAGTTAGACATGTTTAGCACACTAAATATGAAATATTCATTATTTAGACTCTTTGAAGATTCGAAGATACCATGTCAACTATAAAGGAAGGAGATGAGGAAAATGGAAGGAATGGGGATATAGGGATAACTATACTAATTGTTTTAAATGATTATGGACATTTTCTTTAAATGCCTGAGGGGAAAATTCATCAGGAAATACAGAGGAAGGCATTGAGTTCCATAATTTGGCCACTCTATTAAAATAGTCGTTTTGGAAGGACACAGTTCTACAACGAGGTATTTGTACAACAAATGGATGGGATAACTCGGCAGCTCTTGTTTGTCGATTATACTGCGCACACGATGGAAGGATATTTTGAATTTCCTTAGAGGAGAATTCGCTAAAGTTATATTTATAGTAGATTGACAATTCAGCCACATTTCTTCTGTGCTGGAGTGAATCAAGCTGGTCCGTTAGTTCGGTATTACCAATCAACCGTATTGCTTTTCTCTGTACAGAGTCTAGACATTTTATTGTTGACTGACAAGCACCTCCCCAAACATGACAGCAGTACTCCATACATGGACGAATAAAGGACTTTAAGATTAGCAAAATTTGCTCGGGATTGAAATACTTTTTACATCGACTCAAGAATCCTAATTTTTGCATTGCAGATTTAGCGAGGTTGAACACATGTTTATTCCATTTCAGGTTATTTTGAATATCCACTCCAAGAAGTCTAACTTGAATCAGTTCCTCATGGTTTATTTTAATATGAAAATTTTTATATCGTTCTATTCGTGAAAGACGGCATAATTTGGTTTTGGTTGGATTAAAGGAAACAAGATTACGATCACCCCATTCCATTATACGCTCCAGATCTTTGTTGATGGAGTCAACTAGCAGCTCTCTATCAGTGGTAACTGCAGTATGAGATCGAAATTTAGGAGATGCATGTGATGCATGCAATGTGCTGTCATCAGCAAAACTATGGATTGGGTGCACTGTGGAAATAAGTAAGTCATTAATGTATAGAAGAAACAAGGTTGGTGAGAGTGCAGAACCTTGGGGAACCCCAGCATTGGTTGTGAAAATATTGGATGTGATACCATCTACATTAACATGAAATTGGCGACCTGTAAGAAAACTATGAATCCATGAGACAGTAAGATGGTCTATGCCATAAGATTTTAATTTAGCTATCAGATTTTTATGCCACACTTTATCAAATGCTTTAGAAATGTCAAGTGAAATACTGAATGTTTCACCGTGGTTTTCCAGCGATTTGTTCCAGAGATGGGATACGTAGGCTAACAGATCACCTGTTGCATGACTTCTACGAAAACCATACTGCTTATCATCAATAATTCGCGACATTTCCAAATAATCTATCAAATTGTAGTTAACACATTTTTCAAATATTTTAGCTAAAACCGACAGAATTGCAATTGGTCTATAATTGTTAGGGTCTATCTTACTGCCTTTCTTTGGTATGGGTTGAACGCTGGCCAGCTTCCAAGAATCAGGAAATATTCCGGTTTTATAAGATAATATATATATATATATATATATATATATATATATATATATATATATATATATATATATATATATATATATATATATATATATATATATATATATATATATATATATATATATATATATATATATATATATATATATATATATATATATATATATATATATTGAAAGACATAATTAATTTCCTTAACCTCACTATTTGTGATTTTCAAAAGTTAGTAGGTATATTCCATACTATCCTAAGTCACGTGTGCAGTTATTTTTGAATGTTGCCAATCAATATGAAATCAATTTTACGACATAAATGTCAAGTAAATTAGTGAATCGTATGAATTTTTCAATTCGAAATCAGTTTTTTGGGTTTATCTATATATATGTATATATTTATGTATATATATATATATATACATATATATACGAAATGATTTTAAACATACAAAGCTCCCCCAGTATGAAATAAGTAGTATTTCTAAATTTTGCTTTATCTATCTCAAAGTCAGCGCAAATAAACATGACATCTATTTGTGTTATTTACACCGTAGTTCTCCTTACCACCATAATCAAACCTTGGAAACATTTAATTCTCTTAAAGACACAATTAATAATATCTTCATCACCGCACCTAATCCAGTCCTTACGGAGAAATAAGGTAAAGTAGTTCATGCCTTTGGTGAGTCTCATATCATTTCGCTTGGCATCGGGCTCTTATCAACAAATTAAATTTATTTGAAGTCTTTTTATCCCAGAGATCTCGTATAGTAGTTGGTGTTGTTTCGGATAAATTCTCAATTCAAGCTGGTATCCCTCAGGGTTCGGTTCTTTCGCCAAACCTTTCTCTGATCTTTATCAATTATTTGTTATCTATCACCACAAACCCAATATATAGCTCTTCCAAAGTTCTATCTTACATTCATTTTAAGAGAATGAAGAAGAAAAGATGAAACAGCCAGATGACCATCGAGTCTAACGGTTAATTATTATCGTAGAAAAATGGTTGAATCTTTGGATCTTGAATCAATTCTGGACTTGAATCTAGATCTTGAATCAATTCTGGACTGGTTTAATTAATTATTTGATAATTGGCTTAGTAATTAATTAATTCTAGTTTTGTCCTATAAAACCTCACTGTATAATTCCAAATCAACGTTTTCCAGACTAGCATTATTAAACTCACCTGCAATTAAATTATTGCGCACTACCATCAACCAGAAACAGAAATGGTACGGTTAAATTTGTTCCGTGGCAAAATTAGAGTCCCAACATCATGGTTTCCTACGTTGCAGCAAAAGTTTTATTTCTCCATCTAAGATAACACTACGATTTATAAAGAATTTATACGACCGATCTACGAATTCAATCCCCATTTATGGGTTGCAGTACCAGAAATGTCTAGATTTCGTCGACAGAGTTTATAGGCGTGTATTGAAGCCGATTGATGACCCTATGATAACAATAGGTATGGATTCGCTGCATCATACAAGAGTTGTTGGAGCTTTTACACTATACTACGCTATACTCTAAAAAAATTAGTCACTTAATACCTCCATTACGTCTATTTATAACAAATGCTTTTTTTGACATTTCGTATACTGTAGAACCGATTATATCAAAAAATGTTTTCTCTGCTACGTACACTCTATTATTCGATTACCCCATGATATTGAATGTTTACTTATAGTTTATTTTTAACGCTTGACCGGAATGAACAAATATTCAGAAAAACCAAGATAAATAGTCCTATATTCGGAGCTCCGACCCGAAGTCTTTGGAGTAAAAAGTACGAGTTGGTAACCCTGGTTGAATTAAACGTTGCGTGTTTATGTCAATTTTGTCTTATAGACAAAATTTCATCTTTTATAATTTGCTTTTACATATTTTATTTACTTTTTTGTGAAATTTTGACTGCTCTTATTGCCGTGCGTGCACCTACTGAAGCTAAGAACGTCGAAGAGAATGATAATTTCTACATAGCACTGGCAGAGGTTATGAAACAAACACCAGCACGAGACTTTATTATGGTTCTTGGTGACTTTAATGGGCAGGTTGGAAGAGATATCTCTTATGGAAATGTAGTGGGCCCCAATAGCCTGCATTTGAATTCGAATGATAATGGTGAAAAAATGACTGACTGTTTGCATTATCAAATAATTTGAGAATTGCCAGCACTTTCTTTCCGCATCGACCGATTCATTAGCAGACTTGGGTCTCACCGAATGGAAACATTCGCAATGAAATTGATCACGTGCTAGTAACAGCACGCTTCTTTTCGAGTGTTCTGGATATGCGATCCTTTAGAGGTGCATACATTGGAAGTGATCACTTCCTTCTATGTGCTAAAATAAATTTCCACTTTCCAAATCCAGGCATTCAAAAATTTAATCAATGGAAACGTTTTAACATCTCATCACTAAAGAATGCTGAAACAGAAGAGAGATATCAAAACCATATTGCCGAAATATTGGAGAAACCAGAAACTATTAATGGAGACATCGATAAGTCATGACATTTTGCTCAAAGATGCTTTTTCAAGCGCAATACTTGGACGACCACTAGACCACTCCCAGAAGCCATGGATGGATTAAGCATGTCTTGACACTATTCAATACAAAAGAGATTGCTATCTGAAATGTCTACAAGGACGCAACACCAGGTCCACGTAGGAGAACTTTAAATTGGCAAGACAAGCCGTTACAAAGCTATGTAGACGAACGAAGAGAGGATGGTGGAAGAGAAAGTGTGAGGATGTTGAAAGCTTCAATAAAGAAGATCAATCGCGTAACTTCTTTCAACAGGTTAAGACCTTAAAGAAGAGACATCAAACTAGATCGACTGCGATTCAAAACGAAGATGGGGAGCTACTAGTAGACCTTAAAAATATTTTAGATACCTGGTACGCTTATTTTGAGAATATTCTGAGCTTAAGTGACCAGCAACAAGTTAGACGACGAGCAAAGCTTATTCGTGCGTCAAAGGTACATGCAGACGAACCAACCAAAGAGGAATTCGAAGAGGCGCGAGAAGAATTAAAGAGAATTAAAACACAATAAAGCACCCAGTATCGACGATATAACATCGGAAATGATTATACATGGTGGTGAAACTCTATCTTTAAGATTGTTTGAACTCATTCAAATGATCTACAGGACTGAAACCATGCCACAGGACTGGAACTCAGCTATGCTGATACCAATCCATAAAAAGGTAATCGCCTACAATGTGCCTACAATTAATTTCAGGCAGGCCTACGACTCTCTTGAACCAGAAACTGTATGGTCTGCTTTGGTGTCAATGGGAAGCCGTGTTAAACTGGTATCACTATGCAAAATGACAGCACAGAACGCTCAATGCTAAGTACGAGTAGAGAACGAAATATTAAAATTTTTGAAAGTCGACTCCGGGTTAAGACAAGGTGATACTATCTCTCCTATACTCTTTAATCTAGCCTTGGAATATATGTGCCGTCAAAAGAAACTACCGACTAACAACAATATCGTCATCCTCGGCCGAAGTGAGGCTGCTATGAGTAAAACTTTCAAGTCGCTTGAGAGTAATGCTAGAAAAATTGGTTTTCAAATTTACTATACGATAAAACCAAACATATGAATGTTTCAAGAGAGGCTGAGAAGAAAGATTTGATATGCGCCGAAAAACGAATTGAGGGAGTTGAATATTTTAAATAGTTGGGATCCATTCTTGACTCATACAACAGCATACTTACAGATATAGAAGCTCGAATCGCTGCAGATAACCGAACTTTCTACTTAATTAAGCTTCTCCTTGGATCACCGTAAGTATCAACTAACACCAAGCTCAAGTTGTACAAGACGTTGATTAGACCGGTTGTGATGTATGGGTCACAAACGTAGACCCTTACTTCAAATGACGAATCACATTTATCTGCATTTGAGCGTAAGATCCTACGCTACATTTTTGGTCCACTTAAGACATACGATGGAGAGTACAGAACGCGGTATAACTTTGAGATTAGAGACCTTCTTGAGGGTCCTGATATAATAGGTTGTATCCATTTCAACAGAATTGCTTGGTTTGGGCACGTTCTATGAGCCGATTCACAGTCTGGAATGATTAAAAAAATATATGTTAGTACCCCAAGGAGAGACGGACGTAATAAACGACCTTAAAAAAACGGCTGCCATGGTCATTATGTCGCTGTTGCGAAGGACCGTGGTGAATATTTGAAGCTGATTAGATTGGCAACGCTCCTATACATGGAGCATGAACAAAATAAAAAAATATTGAATTTAATTTCATTCTAACTTTAAAAAGTTTATATAACAACGTTTTGAGTAGTCTATAAAGAATAAATTATTCCTATATACGATTTTTAGCTGTCAAATACTTATTTATGAGTTTTCCTAAAATTCATTCCAAATTCATTCTGAGGGAAAATTTGAGTATGGGTATGTAGACTTTATTTCACAATTTTCAATTGCGTTATAACTCTCCAAATTATGATATAAATATGTGATATAGTGCTACAAAATGACAATCCAGTTAATAACTAAATGAAGATGAATTGTTGAGATATTGATATATACTATATAGGTATACGATACCCACTATCCGGTGTTATATTCCTTAATAAATAGATATGTTTTCATTTTAATATTTGAGCATACATATATACAGCTGAAATAGTTTGACATTTGAAAAACAGATTATCTGTTATTTATGTAAAAACAAATCAATTCGACCTTTGACACAGCTACAACGACATGACTTTTTTTCATGATACCAGCAGGAAACTGCTGCTTTGCAAATCAAACCCTGATCGCTAAATCGTAAAGTATTTAACCAACCCTAAGAATTACATAAAAAAAGAATTTAATTAGATGGGTTAAAACCTTTTTACGCTTAGTTCATTCGTTTTAACACTGAAATTTTTTTGGTACCTAATGGTCCAAATACATGTGCAGAATTCTGCATGCAGCGAAATTAGAATATGTGTTGTTATATGAGAGCAATTACATGTAAATTCTGCATGAAGAAAAATTCTCCAAGATATCTCTAATTCTAAATTCGCTGCACAGAGGCAGTGCTACCACAATAAAAAAAACAAAAACTGCTTGAAAACTCAGATAAAAATGTATGATTTTGACATTTTGTTTGAAAATGAATTATTTTTTTTATAACTCAAATAAAAATGAATGATATTTTTTTGAAAATGAAATTATTTTTGTAATGATTATTTGTTGATAAAGATATTCAAATATTCTAAATAATCCAAATTATAAAATAGTTAAAACTAATATTGTTAATAAATAAATTTTTGGGAAAGGATTATCGGAAACAGTGGTATATGTAATTTGAACTTAAATTTTAATTTAGACATAAACGTTTTTACGGACAACGATTCAATTATTTTCTTCTATATCTTTTAATTAAAAAGACAGTTTTCTTTAAATTGCGACAACTTTCACTTATAACTGTTTCATAATACGTAAGAACACGAACTGTCCTTGTTACGAAAATTCTGCACGTCAAATATATAAAAATTCTGCACATCTATTTGACTTTGAGAGAACTGTCTCTCCATAACATAAAATATGCAGCCCAAATTTAAAACTAAGCCATTATATGTATTTGATTTGAGGTTTGATAAAATATTTGCTTATATCCTAAAAACCAACCAAACCATTCTTCTTGGCGGTTCTACTGGCCATTTTAATTGTGTTCAGTAAAATATTCTTGTGCTAAGAAAACTTATAATGTAAGTTGTAATTTAATGCAAAGTTGTTTTCTGATTTATTTCCAACAATACCTTTGAATTGAAAAAATCCAAATTGTTTCCTTTGTTACTTGAATTTAATTGCTCACAAAATCCCGAATAGTTAAAATCCCCCAAAATGTTGTCTGATACGCAAGCGCCTATTTGACAATAATTGACCAAGTATCACTCATTGATTTCGCATCAAGCAATCAATAATGACTATGCACTCGAGACTTAGAATGTAACTATAATAGAATTATTACACATTCTATGAATTCACACTATAGTGCTGTCTAGAAATTTAATGGAAAAATCCCCAAATATAATGTTAAAACACTTCCGATAAATAGGTGTCTAATGACAGTTGAGAATTCAACTTAAGTAAATAGAGTGATGATGAAGTCTTAACTTTAAAATATCATCGCATTGGTGGCGAAGTGGATAGCGTGTCTGCCAAACGGTTTGAACTCATTCTGGCATTGATTAGGTTATGCGTTTGAATCCCAATCGAAACACGTAAAAGAGAAACACAGAGTTTTTTTCTGATTTATTTATTTCTGATTTATTTCCATTAGATAAAAATGCAACTTTGTTTTTTCTATGTTCTTGTAGTTATTACTGTTGAGTTGTTAAATTTACGGAACTACGTCTGTATCCAGGTTAGCTCTTTTGGACTCCAAAACGATCAAAGTACCATATTACCATTAATTTCAAATGCTTATAATATCCACTTAGGGCTTCCAAATAACTAAAAACGACACAGGATAGTGAACTTAAATGTACACAAACACATCCAATCATTTCCTTTAATTTTTAACAAAAATTTCCAATGACAATTACTTCTATAGATTCTAAAAGCCTAATAAATCTTATAACTTTTTTGAAAATTAATTTCACATTCATTTAGTTCGTAGAAATTGCTACCGCAAATTAAATTGAAAGACGTCTTTATATACTTAACCAAACTTAAATAACTTTGCTTTAACCTTTAATTTTTTTTTACTGACTCGAATACTTAAACAAACCGAATAAATTAAAAGAAAAAATATTATCCTTAATAAAGCCTCAAACGAACTTTGTTCAAAAGCAAGATAACTTACTTTTATTTTATTTCGATTTACTTAAAATAATATTATTCTAATCAATATGGATTTAGGGTAAATTGACTATATAATTCAATAATGTGGTCCATAAGGTAAAGAAAATTAGAATAAAATAATTGAATGATGCAAAAAATGATAATCAAAAACTTAAACAATAAACACACTTCCCTAAAACCGTTGATATGAGAGAAAATCATTTTACATGGTTTTCCTCCACAAAATAAAAAAATCTAAATATGAACCTCAATCCTCCTTTGTAACAAAAAGTTTCAATCTTGATACATTCAGAAAAGTTTCAATCGTTTTTCTGTACAAGAAATAGAAAGAAACAATGATTAAAACATGTTCTGTGTCAATTTGTGGACTACGAGTATAAACAACATAGAAACATTAAGATATTAGATTTTGATTATAAACAAAAGTTAAATGGAGAATCGCAAATGTTTTTAAAAAAAGGTTGAATTGTTTGATAAAAGATAAAGAGAAATCAGCGTCTTGGCATCTGATTATTGATTCAATTTCTGACCTTGTTCAAACTGAATCGATTTACTGAATGTACGGTTGTTAAAGGTTTTCTCTGTGATTGTAGTTTTTCTGACGTTACGGGATACGACTTTTTTTTGTCAATTGAAATTATCTATATCTTGTTTTTGTCCGGGTTGAGATACGATGGTTCAAAAATATTTAAAATTTAAACTTAACAAATATATAGAGGGGCTGAAATCTCACAGCTCTGAGACATCAAGACTTCGGCCTGGGCTAAGGATTTTGATATAGTTTTCGCCAAAAAACTTTTATGAGGACATGGTTTTTTTTTTAAATTTTGGCAGATAACTCTTTGGTAAAATACAAGTATTTTTTCATCTATGTTTAAAAATTTATTACAAAACTAACACGAAACATCAATACGTTACCGGAAAATTATAACAGATCATAAATTAATATAATTTAGCGAAAAGATGATACACTCAGCAAACAACTCAAAAACCTCTCTATTCAGCGTTTCGAGAAAATATTACCAAATCACAAATTCATATTTCTTTCAAAATTCCAAAAATATTGTAAAAATTTAATAAAATAGAACTCTTTCAAAATTCTGAAAAAATTCCAAAAATTATTACAAAATCAAAGATTAAAATTTTTTTCTAAAATTTTTAAAATATTGCAAAAATTATAACAATATCAAAAATTGAAACTTTATTCAAAATTCCAAGAATATTCCAAAAATTAGAATAAAATCAAATATTTAACTTTTTCTCAATTCCAATAATATTCCAAAACTTCTTAAAAATTCAAACTTTTTCCAAAATTCTAAAAATATTGCAAAAATTATTACAAAATCAAAAATTGAAACTTTTTTCAAAATTCCAAAAATTATAATAAAATCAAAAATTTTTAATTTTTCGAAATTCTAAAAATATTCCAAAAATTCTGACAAAATCAAAAATTGAAACTTTTTCCAAAATTCTAAAAATATATATAAAATTCAAAAATTCTATTTGTTTCAAAATTCTAAAAATATTGCAAAAATTATAACAAAATCAAATATTAAAACTTTTTTCCAAATTCCAAAAATATTTCAAAAACCATAACATTTTCAAAAATTTCCATGTCCAATTTCATGTTCAATGTCCAATTTCATGTTCAATGTCCAATTTCACATTTACGTCATTCAAACAACTAAACTTTGTTTTTCCAAAAAATTGGCTAATAAAACAAATGAAATTATTTTTTTGACACACTTGATATTATTTTTTTGACAAACTTATAATGCCATAATTCTCAATAATAATAATAAAATTTCATGTAATACAAATAATTAATTTTATTTTTTTCCAAAAAATTGGGTAGAAAAATAAATCAAAATCTTTCTTTTGACACACTTGACAACATTTTTTGGCAAACTTATAATGCCATAATACTATATAATAATAATAAACAAACAAGGAATTAATGTTATTTTTTCCAAAAAATTGGGTAAAAAATAAATCAACATCTTTCATTTGACACACTTGACAACATTTTTTTGACAAACTTATAATGCAATAATCTAGTTTTTGGTCTCACATACCAATCCAGACCATCAAGATTTCTCCGCTTTTTTTTGCTTTTTTAGAATCAGTAGGTCCTAAAACGTCGAGAAATGCCAAAAAAGTGGGTGTAAGAATTTCACTTTTAGCTCGTGAATGTAATACTTAGGTCTTTCAAACCGAAATAATTTTTAAACCTAATTTATAAATTTATGTAGAGACGATATTTTTGGCTTAATATGATCTAAAACCATGTTCAAACATAGTTCCAAAACAGTTTATAGACTGCTCCGTTGATTTTCGAATGAGAAATAAAATATCGGCAGTTTCAGTCTAAATCATGCCAAATGGCTCGTCAGATCCTCCTGTTGCTTCAACCATTAAAGAGAAAGAATGAACAACTTTGGTTTTAAATGGTCAAGACCGTCAACGAATACACGACATTTTTGATTACTACGACATTCTTTGTCGCTAATAATAATAATAAGAATAATTTTCACGCCGAGAGTCATCATCAAAATTATCCAGAGTAAAAGTTAACGCACCAAAACTCTAAACCATCAAACTGTTAAACTTCAGATACATAACTCAAACGATAGAAATTTAAAATTAGAGATAAAGGAAAAAAAAATTAAATTCAGAATGGATTATTTGCCTCGCGGTTTGGAACAGTAAGAGAGTTTCTGGGTCTGCTTAATACATGCAGAATAAAAACTAGTCTGATAACAATGAAAAATGAAAATAAGTAGCAAGAAGCAAAACGAAAAAATAAAATGAAACAGAATAACAAAAAAAATATGACCTGGCAAAGTATATAAAAAAAACTACTGGACTTTAGTTAGTCAAGTGAACGCCGGCGAACATATAGAATAGTAGAATTTTTTACCAGCGAAAACAAAAATTGGTAGTTCTGCGCATATTCATATGCGCATGTGCGAATATTCAGTGTCTCAGATTAAAATATTAAAAAAACTGTTGGGGTCCCATTGAAATGGACAAAAAAACGCATAAAATTAATAAATTACTATTGAAATTCAACCAATTATAATAGAAAACCAAAAACTAGTAAAAATATTAATGATTTTGTAGGTAGTATAACAAAATTTTGATATTTAAAAATAATTATATTAAAAATAATGACGCCTATGTAAACCAATGTCACAACAAACAAATGGTACGAACTAGGAGTAGAAATTTAACTAATATAATTGTTTTGAACAAATTTATCCCAAAATAAATAATACATCTCTGTTTTACTTTTTGTCTGATCTTTTATCTCTTGCAGCGTCCTATCTGTCAAAAATTCACTGGTAAAAAAGTTCTACTATAGCTTTTTCGGGCTTACTTTACTCAAAATTAGTATAATTATTGTTTACTTAGTGTTGCATTCCCGTAGCCGGTTCAGTTAAAAAATAATTTAAATAAACAAATAATTTGTTTTTAGAGCTGCAAATTAAAATGCAATTCAACTCACTAAATAAAGTTTCGATAAGGTCCAATAAAAACGCTTCATTTACTATTTTTTAACAAATCAAAACGAATTGTTTCGATTATTTTTCTCTGGTGGGAAGGAACAGCGAATATTTTCGAATATTTTCGGCCTACTTAATATATTAATTTAAAACAAAAATGCACATACAAAATTATGTGAAAATGCAATTTGCAAATAGTAAAAATGTCCGTTTTCATTCATGAATGATTGCAAGTTTATGTTTTTTGTCAAAAATAAATTACAAATTTATAACATTTATGCGCCTACTAAGATGAAATAATATTTTATTATGTATGATTATGTTATATGAAATAATGTTACTATTTCTGTTCGTTAAATTGTCGGTTGTAATACCACGAGTCATTGAAATTTTTTCGAAAATTTTTTGATTTTACGAATTAAATTATTTAGCAACACTGCGAATCAAAGCGCACAATAAACCACGAGTCCGAAGGACGAGTGGTTTAAGTAGTGGTTTGATTGAGCAGTGTTGCTTAAAAATAATTTAATGAGTAAAATTGAAAAATTTTAGACAAAAATTTCAATGAAGAGTGGTATTTAATGAGATAATTTTTTTTAATTATAATTTTGTTTAAAAGATAATTATTAGTTTCTAAATAAAATTTTTCTACAAATTATTTAATAATACAAAATTATGTAAAAATGCAAATAATAAAAATGTCCGTTTTCATTCATAAATATTTGCATGTTTGTTTATTTGTCAAAAATAAATTACAAATTTATGCGCCTACTAAGATGAAATTATATTTCATTTTGTTAGAACAAAAAATGACAACAAAGAATTCTCATAACGACAAAGCAAAATTATCGACGACAAGAAGAATTGCCGACAGTTAAAACAAAGCCTACTGTTTAAATATCATAGTTTGTATGAATGAAAAATAAAATTTCTGACATAAAAAAAAAATTATCTGCTAAATACAACTCGTCACCAAATTATTAGTCGATTATTTTTCAACATTACCACTCGTGCCATTTGAGGTTAAAAATTTCACCTCAAATGACATTCGTAATAATGATTATGAAAAATAATTGACTATTATTTGACGACTCGTGATATTATATATGAATATTCAACACCACCCGTTATGATTTCGTAAAAAAACCACATATGCAATTATCTATGACGCCGTTCAAGTGATTTAAGTAGGCTGACAAGTTAAAAAGTTTATCCTGGAAAGACTATTAAAGTTATGGTTAATCTTCCTTAGCAAACCATATATTTTACTGCGTGTTCTTAATATAATTTTGATTTCTTCTTTTTAAGCCAGAATCTTATTTTTGCTTAAAATATGCTTATTCAATTTCCTTATTTACAAGTGATAACAACGATGTAATGTAACACTTAACTGCTTATAAACACAACAATACCAACTTGAAACGATATAATTTGAATCAAACTATTTGATGTATGTTAATTATTTAGTACATAAATATTCCTTGTATATAATTATTTTCAACATAATTATTGTCTGTACAGATAACTATTTACTGTACATATAATTATTTTTTAGTATTTTTTCACAATAATTTTAATCAATCCTTAACATTTAAAATATTGTTGTGGTCTACCACACCAGTCCCTTATTCATGTACAACTTTAAAGTTCTTATACACATTACACACCCGGTGTATAAACATACATTGTATAAACCTAACTCAAATTTCATTAAACAAACAATTTCGTAATAATAAATTTTCATAATTTAAATAATAAAGAAAAATTCATTTTCTTAGTTGTTCCAAAATGCTTAGTTGCAATTTTAATCACGTAAGCAACTTATTTTAGATTGGTGAAAGATGAGTTCACCTGAACGTTAATTGGTTAACAATTTGAATTCATTTTTGCTAAAGCTAGTTTTAGTCAGTTGTGGTGCGGTTTCATAAGAACTAAGAAGCTCTAACTTTATTGTTAAAAAGTTATTTGTAATAGTAATTAGAAAATTCTAATTTACTTAATTTTGGAAATTTAATAATTCAATAAATGGGTTTTTGGACAGTTTGAACATAAATTAAGAAAGGTGTTATTAATTTAAAATTTACCTGAAATTGGCAACAGCGAGGATCCAATTTTGGAAAGATTGAACATAAATTAAGGAAGATGTTATTAATTCAAAATTTACCTGAGATTGGCAACCTGAGGATCCAACAAATTTTTGGCGACCTTGCCAGGAGCAGCAAACTATGAATTCAACCTAAGGAAACTAAGAACTGCACCACAACTCACCACCACTCAGCAGTTGGACTGGGTGGTTAACAGATCAAGGAATTACAAGGTAACCAACCAACCACTAAAATTCCAAAGGAATTTATCGGGGGTTGGAGTTTTAAATTTTAAAATTTAAATGTGTCATAATTAGTTCATTAAACCTTTTTGTTATCAAATTGGTGAGAGGAAAAATTTGTTTGTAGTTGGAAAAGAAATAAGAAATAAATATTTGTTTTTCTAATCAATGGTTTGAGAATCGTTCATTATATTTCAATTAATTTAGTTTCATTATTTGAAGCGGAAATTGTCGAGAAATTGTTATTCAAAAGATTTTGAGTTTAGTAAATAAATATTACATTAATTAATTCAGAAAAAGTTTTTTTGGGGTTTTAAGTAAATAAATTAAAGGTGTCATAATTATTTCATTAAACCTTTTAATTGTCAAATTGTAATTGTCCTAATATGGAGGGGCTGAAATTTCACAGCTCTGAGATATCAAGACTTCGGTCTGGGTTAAGGATTTTGATATAGTTTTCGACAAAAACTTTTATGAGGACATGGTTTTTAGTTTTGGGCAGCGATGTTTATCAAACATAACTGTTTGTTAAAGTACAAGTATTTGTTTATCTCTCTGTTTAGAAATTTATTACAAAACTAACACGAAACATCAATACGTTGCCGGAAAATTATACCAGATCATAAATTAACATAATTTAGCAAAAAGATGATACACTCAGCAAACTACTCAAAAACCTTTCCATTTAGCGTTTCGAGAAAGTACTACAAAATCACAAATTCATATTTCTTTCAAAATTCCAAAAGTATTGTAAAAATTAAATAAAATCAAAGTTTTTTTAAAATTCCAAAAATATTCCAAAAATTAGAATAAAATCAAATATTTAACTTTTCCTAAATTCCAATAATATTCCAAAAATTCTTAAAATCCAAACTTTTTCCAAAATTCTAAAAATATTGCAAAAATTATTACAAATCAAAAATTGAAACTTTATTCAAAATTTTAAAAATTATAATAAAATCAAAAATTTAAAATTTTTCGAAATTCTAAAAATATTCCAAAAATTCTGACAAAATCAAAAATTGAAACTTTTTCTAAATTCTAAATATATAGATAAAATTCAAAAATTCTATTTTTTTCAAGATTCTTAAAATATTGCAAAAATTATAACAAAATCAAAAATTAAAACTTTTTTCAAAATTCTAAAAATATTGCAAAAATTATTACAAACTCAAAAATTGAAACTTTTTTCAAAATTCCAAAAATATTTCAAAAACCTAACAAATACAAAAATTTTCATGTCCAATTTCATGTTCAATGTCCAATTTCACATTTACGTCATTCAAACAACTAAATTTTGTTTTTCCAAAAAATTGGCTAATAAAATAAATGAAATCATTTTTGTGACACACTTGACAATATTTTTTTGACAAACTTATAATACTTACATCGCAACTGTGTGTCCAATTTGACGGTACAATAGACATCTCAGACATCCATTTGGCAACTCCCGATGTAGTAGCATGGATAGACTCGCTCGATGTAAACATCTAATGTTCAAATGTACTGCCCAATGTTCAAATATTTTCCTTTTTATTTTTTTTACTAAAAGACGCGCAATCAAATCGATTGTAAGTTAATTTAATGTGTATCCATGTTTTGTTTTAGGTAGACTTCATAGAAGAGTCTACCTATTTTTAAGTTTAATTTTTAATGTGTCACAAAAAAAACCATACGCTAAATAAAAATAAAATTTCATACAAATAACTAATTTTATTTTTTTCTAAAAAAATAAATGAAAATCATTCTTTTGACACACTTGACATTATTTTTTTGACAAACTTATAATGCCATAATTCTCAATAATAATAAAATTTCATTTCATACAAATAACTAATTTTATTTTTTTCTAAAAAATAAATGAAAATCATTCTTTTGACACACTTGACATTATTTTTTTGACTAATTTATAGTGCTATAATTCTCTATAATAATAATAAAATTTCATGTCATACAAATAATTAATTTTATTTTTTTCCAAAAAATTGGGTAAAAAAATAAATCAAAATCTTTCTTTTGACACACTTGACAACATTTTTTTGACAAACTTCTAATGCAATAATCTAGATTTTGGTCTCACATACCAATCCAGACCATCAAGATTTCTCCGCTTTTTTTACTATTTTAGAATCAGTAGGTCCTAAAACGTCGAGAAATGCCAAAAAAGTGGGGGTAAGAATTTAACTTTTAGCTCGTGAATGTAATACTTAGGTCTTACAGACCGAAGTAATTTTTAAACATAATCTATAAATTTATGTAGAGACGATATTTTTGGCTTAATATAATGTAAAAACATGTTCAAACATGGTTCCAAAACAGTATAGACTGCTCCGTTGATTTCCGAATGAGAAATAAAATTTTAAAAAAACTGTTAGATTCCCATTGAAATGGACAAAAAAACGCAATTACTATTAAAATTCAAACAATTATAACAGAAAACCAAAAACTAGTAAAAATATTAATGATTTTGTAGGTAATATAACAAAATTTTGATAATTAAAAATAATTATACTAAACATATCAACGCCTATGTAAACAAATGTCACAACAAACAAATGGTACGAACTAGGAGTAGAAATTTCACTAATATAATTGTTTTGAAAACAAATTTATCCCAAAATAAATAATACATCTCTGTTTTACTTGTCAAATCTTTTATCTCTTGCTGCGTCCTATCTGTCAAAATTCTACTATAGTTTTTTCGGGCTTACTTTACTCAAAATTAGTATAATTATTGTTTACTTAGGGCCAGTTTCACCATCCTCAGTTAAGTTAAAGTTAAGTTAAATTTAACATAACTGCCACTTAACTGAATGAAATGGGTTTCACCAGTCTCAGTTAGCTAAATATTAAGTTCATTTTGTATCATTCAGTTATCTCTCGGTTAAAGTTAAATCTTTAACTTTAACTGAGGATGGTGAAACTGGCCCTAAGTGTTGCATTCCCGTGGCCGGTTCAGTTAAAAAATAATTTAAAAAAAAATAAATAAAAAAATAATTTGTTTTTAGAGCTGCAAATTAAAATGACAATTCAACTCACTAAATAAACGCGCTAAAAATCGCTTCATTTACTATTTTTTAACAAATCAAAACGAATTGTATCGATTATTTTTCTCTGGTGGGGAAGGAACAGCGAATATTTTCGAATATTTTCGGCCTACTTAATATATTAATTTAAAACAAAAATTCACATACAAAATTAAATCGTTCGTTAAATTGTCTGCTAAATACAACTCGTCACCAAATTATTAGTCAATTATTTTTGAACATTACCGCTCATGCCATTTGAGGTTAAAAATTTTAAACCTCAAATGACATTCGTAATAATGATTATGAAAAATAATCGACTATTATTTGACGATTCGTGATATTATATATGAATATTCAACACCACCCGTTATGATTTCGTAAAAAAACCACATATGCAATTATATATGACGCCGTTCAAGTGATTGTAACTGAACTAGTTTTAATCGATTTAAGTAGGCTGACAAGTTAAAAAGTTTATCCTGGAAAGTCTATTAAAGTTATGGTTAATCTTCCTTAGCAAACCATATATTTTACTGCGTGTTCTTAATATAATTTTGATTTCTTCTTTTAAAGCCAGAATCTTATTTTTGCTTAAAATATGCTTATTCAATTTCCTTATTTACAAGTGATGACAACGATGTAATGTAACACTTAACTGCTTATAAACACCACAATACCAACTTGAAACGATATAATTTGAATCAAACTATTTGATGTATATTAATTATTTAGTACATAAATATTCCTTGTATATAATTATTTTCAACATAATTATTCTCTATACATATGATTTTTTACTGTACGTATAATTATTTTTTAGTATTTTTTCACAATAATTTTCATCAATCCTTAACATTTAAAATATTGTTATGGTCCACCACACCAGTCCCTTATTCATGTACAACTTTAGAAATCTTATACACATTACACACCCGGTATATAAACATACATTGTATAAACCTAACTCAAATTTCATTAAACAAACAATTTCATAATAATAAATTTTCATAATTTAAATAATAAAAATAAAATTCATTTTTCTACTTCAAGCTACGAAAATGTCATTTTAATATATAGTAAAACATATGGGAAAGGGAAACTCTTCTAAGTAGTGACTGAAAATTTTTTCAGTCACTAGGACTGAAAATAAATAAGTTTCGGTGGTCGCCACCAGGTGGTGGTTAAAACTAAATATTTAAAATAATATTTTAAAAAAAGAGTACGTGTAATCTTTACACACGGTTGAAGTAAAACTTCTTTGGCTACTTTGGCATTTTATTTGTAAAATAAAAAATCAAATTCAAATTGTTACTATAAGGAATTAAAAAATAAACATATTAAAAAGTTTATTTTAAATATTGCATTTTAATTCAAAAGTGACAAAAGCATACAAAAAAAATAATTTGCTTTTTCTTTCTCATTCAAAATTTCTGTACCTCAGAGGTAAACTATCGTAACTGATATTCGGAAAATTTTAAATTCTGTTTTTCGGAATCTTTTTAATTGCATTTTTGAGTGGCAAAGTGTACGATTTACACGCTAGGTGGTGGAAACTAATTGTATATTAAAATGTATGTTAGAGGAAAATTCATTGTAACACAGTTTGCTATGTAGTAATTTATAAGTGCTTCTCTGTAAAATTTTCCGAATATCAGCTACGATAGTTTACATCTGAGGTACAGATTTTATATTGCATATAAAAACGATTACATGTTTTGTTAATCTTAGATTATTATTTAATAATATTAATTTTGGAACTATAGCTTTTCTTAATTTTGGGTAATTTAGAAATGTTTTAATATACCATTGATGTGTTAACCAGGCATTTTCAAATTGGTTACACGTAAACCAAACAACAACATAAAGCCATGATGTGTTTCTGTATAATATTCCGTATAACGATCCGTATAATACTATTTCAAAAAACATATGAGGTGTTGAGACATAATCAAAATATCCACCAGTGGGCATTAACTGTTTTTGTGTCAACATTTGCAATATCATTTTTTCTTAAATTAAAAAAAATTTTATTTGTTCGATATTGTTGAATCCAAGCGAATAAAAATAAACTTATAAATGGTAAAACAGAGAATAATTCCATTGAATTTATTATTATTTTGTAGTCATTGAACCTGAAACGATATTAAAAATTAATATAATGTAAAAATAAAATTAATATAATGTAAAAAAATAGTTTATGACAAACCATTTTCATTCCTCACAGTCACAAATCCTTGAGCTTCGGAATTAATTATCAAAATAACACCATAATAATGAAAATAACCAACCAAAAACTGTATCACATTTATTTTGCATGTTGATGAAAATATTTGAATAAAATTCATTTCATAAAAATGTAAACATCGTAATGTTATTATTATTATTTATTTATTAAATTTATAATTTTGATTTGGATGGACAATTTTACAGTCCACATCCAGTTGATTTTGACATTTATCTAAATTTGAACTATTTGCTATTGTCTTCCATCTGTAGGCGAACACAATAATAACATTATTTTATACTGGTAAAAATGCTTTATATAAAAACATTGTTTATTTTTTACACTGTCAAATTTAGCTATGTCGTTTTGTAAGTTTTTAGTACATGAATTTGTAAATATTATCATTTATATTTACAAGCGTAGAAAAAATAGCGTTTTCTACGCGTGGTAAAAACGTTTTTGCGTTTCTCAACTTATTCCACTCGACGCTATCGCGTCTCGTGAACAAACCGTTCAGTCACGCAACAAGAGACGTTTTCACCACTTGTATAAAAATCTACTATTTTTTAGTTGTTCAAAAATGCTTAGTTGCAATTTTAATCACGTCAGCAACTTATTTTAGATTGGTGAAATATGAGTTCACCTGAACGTTGATTGGTTAACAATTTAAATTCATTTTTGCTGAAGCTAGTTGTAGTCAGTTGTGGTGCGGTTTCATAAGAGCTAAGAAGCTCTAACTTTTATTGTTAAAAAGTTATTTGTAATAGTAATTAGAAATATAAGAACTGAATTTAAAAAATTATGGTGCAAATTATGAAACTTTTTGCAATCCATACAATTTTAGAGCGATCTAGTTTCGAACCAATGAGAAAATTTTTAAACTTTAAAAAAGTTTATCATTCTCATCAGGGCTAGCCGACTAGATAAACTCTACCAAAAAATGTCAACGCTAATGTATATAAACTAAAAATTAGGTTACAACTCTAGCGAAGTGTAAAAACAAAAAATTTACATAAACATACATTTAATAAATTCAGGTTTAGTCAATTAATTTCTCTGGTGATCACTGTTTTGTTATACTCTAGACATTCTAGTATTGAATAACAAAATTGTATCTGTGAGAAGAAGATGACTAGTCTTCACTTGTGTCTATTGACACATGATCAACAATTAATTCAGTAAATTATTTGTGATATAACATCACCCCGATGGAAAATCTCCCATCAAGAATAATATAAGAACTGAATTTAAAAAATTATGGTGCAAATTATGAAACTTTTTGCAATCCATACAATTTTAGAGCGATCTAGTTTCGAACCAATGAGAAAATTTTTAAACTTTAAAAAAGTTTATCATTCTCATCAGGGCTAGCCGACTAGATAAACTCTACCAAAAAATGTCAACGCTAATGTATATAAACTAAAAATTAGGTTACAACTCTAGCGAAGTGTAAAAACAAAAAATTTACATAAACATACATTTAATAAATTCAGGTTTAGTCAATTAATTTCTCTGGTGATCACTGTTTTGTTATACTCTAGACATTCTAGTATTGAATAACAAAATTGTATCTGTGAGAAGAAGATGACTAGTCTTCACTTGTGTCTATTGACACATGATCAACAATTAATTCAGTAAATTATTTGTGATATAACATCACCCCGATGGAAAATCTCCCATCAAGAATAATATAAGAACTGAATTTAAAAAATTTATGGTGCAAATTATGAAACTTTTTGCAATCCATACAATTTTAGAGCGATCTAGTTTCGAACCAATGAGAAAATTTTTAAACTTTAAAAAAGTTTATCATTCTCATCAGGGCTAGCCGACTAGATAAACTCTACCAAAAAATGTCAACGCTAATGTATATAAACTAAAAATTAGGTTACAACTCTAGCGAAGTGTAAAAACAAAAAATTTACATAAACATACATTTAATAAATTCAGGTTTAGTCAATTAATTTCTCTGGTGATCACTGTTTTGTTATACTCTAGACATTCTAGTATTGAATAACAAAATTGTATCTGTGAGAAGAAGATGACTAGTCTTCACTTGTGTCTATTGACACATGATCAACAATTAATTCAGTAAATTATTTGTGATATAACATCACCCCGATGGAAAATCTCCCATCAAGAATAATATAAGAACTGAATTTAAAAAATTATGGTGCAAATTATGAAACTTTTTGCAATCCATACAATTTTAGAGCGATCTAGTTTCGAACCAATGAGAAAATTTTTAAACTTTAAAAAAGTTTATCATTCTCATCAGGGCTAGCCGACTAGATAAACTCTACCAAAAAATGTCAACGCTAATGTATATAAACTAAAAATTAGGTTACAACTCTAGCGAAGTGTAAAAACAAAAAATTTACATAAACATACATTTAATAAATTCAGGTTTAGTCAATTAATTTCTCTGGTGATCACTGTTTTGTTATACTCTAGACATTCTAGTATTGAATAACAAAATTGTATCTGTGAGAAGAAGATGACTAGTCTTCACTTGTGTCTATTGACACATGATCAACAATTAATTCAGTAAATTATTTGTGATATAACATCACCCCGATGGAAAATCTCCCATCAAGAATAATATAAGAACTGAATTTAAAAAATTATGGTGCAAATTATGAAACTTTTTGCAATCCATACAATTTTAGAGCGATCTAGTTTCGAACCAATGAGAAAATTTTTAAACTTTAAAAAAGTTTATCATTCTCATCAGGGCTAGCCGACTAGATAAACTCTACCAAAAAATGTCAACGCTAATGTATATAAACTAAAAATTAGGTTACAACTCTAGCGAATATACATTAGCGTTGACATTTTTTGGTAGAGTTTATCTAGTCGGCTAGCCCTGATGAGAATGATAAACTTTTTTAAAGTTTAAAAATTTTCTCATTGGTTCGAAACTAGATCGCTCTAAAATTGTATGGATTGCAAAAAGTTTCATAATTTGCACCATAATTTTTTAAATTCAGTTCTTATATTATTCTTGATGGGAGATTTTCCATCGGGGTGATGTTATATCACAAATAATTTACTGAATTAATTGTTGATCATGTGTCAATAGACACAAGTGAAGACTAGTCATCTTCTTCTCACAGATACAATTTTGTTATTCAATACTAGAATGTCTAGAGTATAACAAAACAGTGATCACCAGAGAAATTAATTGACTAAACCTGAATTTATTAAATGTATGTTTATGTAAATTTTTTGTTTTTACACTTCGCTAGAGTTGTAACCTAATTTTTAGTTTATATACATTAGCGTTGACATTTTTTGGTAGAGTTTATCTAGTCGGCTAGCCCTGATGAGAATGATAAACTTTTTTAAAGTTTAAAAATTTTCTCATTGGTTCGAAACTAGATCGCTCTAAAATTGTATGGATTGCAAAAAGTTTCATAATTTGCACCATAATTTTTTAAATTCAGTTCTTATATTATTCTTGATGGGAGATTTTCCATCGGGGTGATGTTATATCACAAATAATTTACTGAATTAATTGTTGATCATGTGTCAATAGACACAAGTGAAGACTAGTCATCTTCTTCTCACAGATACAATTTTGTTATTCAATACTAGAATGTCTAGAGTATAACAAAACAGTGATCACCAGAGAAATTAATTGACTAAACCTGAATTTATTAAATGTATGTTTATGTAAATTTTTTGTTTTTACACTTCGCTAGAGTTGTAACCTAATTTTTAGTTTATATACATTAGCGTTGACATTTTTTGGTAGAGTTTATCTAGTCGGCTAGCCCTGATGAGAATGATAAACTTTTTTAAAGTTTAAAAATTTTCTCATTGGTTCGAAACTAGATCGCTCTAAAATTGTATGGATTGCAAAAAGTTTCATAATTTGCACCATAATTTTTTAAATTCAGTTCTTATATTATTCTTGATGGGAGATTTTCCATCGGGGTGATGTTATATCACAAATAATTTACTGAATTAATTGTTGATCATGTGTCAATAGACACAAGTGAAGACTAGTCATCTTCTTCTCACAGATACAATTTTGTTATTCAATACTAGAATGTCTAGAGTATAACAAAACAGTGATCACCAGAGAAATTAATTGACTAAACCTGAATTTATTAAATGTATGTTTATGTAAATTTTTTGTTTTTACACTTCGCTAGAGTTGTAACCTAATTTTTAGTTTATATACATTAGCGTTGACATTTTTTGGTAGAGTTTATCTAGTCGGCTAGCCCTGATGAGAATGATAAACTTTTTTAAAGTTTAAAAATTTTCTCATTGGTTCGAAACTAGATCGCTCTAAAATTGTATGGATTGCAAAAAGTTTCATAATTTGCACCATAATTTTTTAAATTCAGTTCTTATATTATTCTTGATGGGAGATTTTCCATCGGGGTGATGTTATATCACAAATAATTTACTGAATTAATTGTTGATCATGTGTCAATAGACACAAGTGAAGACTAGTCATCTTCTTCTCACAGATACAATTTTGTTATTCAATACTAGAATGTCTAGAGTATAACAAAACAGTGATCACCAGAGAAATTAATTGACTAAACCTGAATTTATTAAATGTATGTTTATGTAAATTTTTTGTTTTTACACTTCGCTAGAGTTGTAACCTAATTTTTAGTTTATATACATTAGCGTTGACATTTTTTGGTAGAGTTTATCTAGTCGGCTAGCCCTGATGAGAATGATAAACTTTTTTAAAGTTTAAAAATTTTCTCATTGGTTCGAAACTAGATCGCTCTAAAATTGTATGGATTGCAAAAAGTTTCATAATTTGCACCATAATTTTTTAAATTCAGTTCTTATATTATTCTTGATGGGAGATTTTCCATCGGGGTGATGTTATATCACAAATAATTTACTGAATTAATTAGTAATTAGAAAATTCTAATTTACTTAATTTTGGAAATTTAATGATCCAATAAATGGGTTTTTGGAAACTTTGAACATAAATTGAGGAAGGTGTTATTAATTCAAAATTTACCTAAAATTGGCAACAGCGAGGATCCAATTTTGGAAAGTTTGAACATTAATTAAGGAAGGTGTTATTGATTCAAAATTTACCTGAGATTGGCAACCAGAGGATCCAAACAATATTTTAAATCAGAAAAAATAACATTCTGGTAAAACAAATTTCTTAAATCTCAATTTTTAAAAACAAAATAATTTCAATAACTTTGATGAATCGTATTTATACCCTGTTCAAATTAAGGTTATTTTAAGCCCTTAAGTCCTTAACTTACATTGAATGCACCCATGTGTCGGCAAAGTAGAGCGAAAGACATTCAATTTCTAATGTCATTAAAAAAAGACCATAAGACCTTAATTGTCATTTTAATGTTTTTACTTCTATAGCAAATTCATATTTTTGATTGTTTAAATTTATTTTTAGAGTTTTATATTAAATAATTTAATGAGCAATGAGTAATACCCTGTTCAAATTAAGGTTATTTTAAGCCCTTAAGTCCTTAACTTACATTGAATGCACCCATGTGTGGGCAAAGTGCTCTACGAGCAAAAGACATTAAATTTCTAATGTCATTAAAAAAAGACCATAAGACCTTAATTGTCATTTTAATGTTTTTACTTCTATAGCAAATTCATATTTTTTATTGTTTAAATTTATTTTTAGAGTTTTATATTAAATAATTTAATGAGCAATGAGTAACTTTACAGTTCTTGAAACGTAATTATCTATCTTGTTAGACATTCTTCATCAAAAAATTCATTCCATTAGAAAAATTGCAGTTGTTTGGGAGAAAATATTTTGTATTCTTTTAATAATTTGGTTTAATATTTTGGCCATTTTTCTTTTTATTTGCCCATTAGAGTTAAACAATTTGAACAATTAATTAAAGTTAAACCAAATTTGTTATTTTTCTAACAATCATTTAATTTTATTATCTTATGAAGGAAAATGACATGTCAAAATGATATTAATTAGAACGGTGGTGTTAAAAGACAATAGCAATAAGCTTAAAAAACTACTTTATCTTTAACTACTTTTAGACACTTTAAAAAACTTTTTTAATTTTTTCCAAATATTTTCGGTTTCTATGAAACCTTCCTCAGGGAAATATTTATTTCTATTGAAATATTTTATTCTATTTCCAATAGAAATAAATATTTCCCTGAGGTTTCATCAATCATATCCATATGTATCTGGCTCGATGAAAGCTCTGAGAAGTTTGAGGATAATTACCTAAAGGATATTGAGTATGAGACTTTTGCCTTTTGGCAAGCCAGGTAGTTCTATGCCATTTGTCGTACATCCTTCCTAATGGATGACTTTTTCAGTAAGGAGTTTGATAGAACTGTTCACTCCTGGGTGCGATAAATTATAATTATAATTACTTTGACATAAACGGACGAATATTGCCTGTCGATGTATCGCATAAAAGAGTTTAAGAAGATTGCCCTAGCGATACTGTCTTCGGACGGAATTTTAGCGTGGGACTAGTGTCCACTAATTCCTTGAGTTCGAGATCATTAAACTGAGCGTCAGCAATTTCATCGTAGGGAATATTTTCTGGATGTGATATTTGCTCAACTCAAGAAAATGTGTCGGAAACTACATTATCAATTCCAGAGATGTGGCGAATACACTAGTTTACAAATTTTGAACTTTTTTTGTCTCCCTGAATAAAACCCAACTTTTCTTATGGATTTGGACCTTCTGAACACGAATATCATATTCAATTTTTTGGTTAGCTCTTGTTTTTGAGATATTCACGAAAAACCAATTTTTTCGGTGATCAAAAATGTTGTTTCGGTTTTTGGATCTCATATTTTACAAAACAAACAAATTATATATATTAATAAAACAAGTGCATAGTAAATATGCTAACAAACATTTTGAGTTATATTTTGTAAAAATCCGTTAAGGATTCTTGAAGTTACAGTCGAAAAAAGTTGAAAAAATACGAAAAATTCACGTTTTTTTTAAATTTTTCCATTTTCAACACCATAAATTTAGAACAAATAAAGACACTAATTTTTTTTAATTTCTTGGAGCCTATAGTAATTTTAATTTTCTTTCTTTTAAGGTAAAAGATACGAATATTGGTGCAGTTTGCACCAAGTTATTCAAGTTTTCCCAAAGAAAGTCAAAACTCAAAATTTGGAAAAAAAATTTAACTATAAGAATAATTTAAACTCTGCAACATAATTGATTTATATATAAGTTGTTTTCGTATTAGATCTAGCTCCTCCTACTTCGGGATTATTTTAGGAGTTGGAAAATATCAGTTAGTTGATTATGAAATGTCTTTTTTTGACAAAAGTTGTGTTTTATTTGTATATGATTTTTCTCAAAATTGAGATTTTTTTTGTGAAATTTTTTGACATGATCTAGCTCCTTCCACCTCGGACTTATTTTAGGAGTTGGCAAATATCAGTTAGTTGATTATGAAATGTCTTTTTTTTACAAAAGTTGTATTTTATTTTCATATGATTTTTCTCGAAATTGAGATTTTTTTTGTGAAGTTTTTTAACATGATCTAGCTCCTCACACCTCGAACTTATTTTAGGAGTTGACAAATATCAGTTAGTTGATTATGAAATGTCTTTTTTGGACAAAAGATGTATGTTATTTTTATATGGTTTTTTTCGAGATTGAGATTTTTTTGTGAAGTTTTTTGACATGATCTAGCTCCTCCCACCTCGGATTTATTTTAGGAGTTGGAAAATATCAGTTAGTAATCAAGATAGGCAGTTCTTATAAATGGGGTGATTCTTTTAGCAGCATGTATTATGTTACTTCCACAAATAAAACAAAATGAATTTGGGCTAATTTTTACACTTGAAACTTCTTGACGACGCCATTTAAATAAACTTGACCTTACACTTTACTAACAATTTATGTTGCTTTGCTTATAGCTGCCTATCACTATTGATTTATTGATTTTTAAAAACAATACACTATTTAAAATTTATATTTGTAATATTTTTTCGTTTTTAATTAATATTTTCACTTGAATGTTTGGAATTAAATTTATCCTCAGAGAGATTATATTTGCAACAAATCATACGCCAAATATCTACTTAAATTAAACTAATTAAACAAAAGTTGGCAAAACCGATAAACTATTAAAAAGGAGAAGTAATTGCTTTCTTAAATTAAACTTAAAATGATCATAAACGTAAGGAGTAACACAAGGTGTGCGGTGCTAGAAAAAAATTTACATTATCAAAAAACCAAAAACAGAAAAGAAACAAACCTTACAGGTATTAATAGACATAAATAGGGGCTTAACTTTATGGTGCTTGAACTAACTTAAATAGTTCTGATGTTATGATGTTTTGCCTCTCCTCACAATTCATTATCTTTTGTTTATATTTTTCTATATACGTCTCATATCGATCCAATTCCCAACTTCGAAAACAAAAATGGAAATTATACTTTACTATTTTAAAATAATTCTTTACTGATGTTTGAGAACAACTGAACATTTAAAATTATTATTTATGGCACAATAAATTAAGTAAAAAACTATTTTTTCCAAATTTTGAGTTTTGACTTTTTTTGGAAAAACTTGAATAACTTGGTGCAAACTGCACCAATATTCGTATCTTTTACCTTAAAAGAAAGAAAATTGAAGCTACTATAGGCTCCAAGAAATTAAAAAAAAATATTGTCTTTATTTGTTCAAAATTTATGGTGTTGAAAATGGAAAAATTTAAAAAAAACGTGAATTTTTCGTATTTTTTCAACTTTTTTCGACTGTAACTTCCAGAATCCTTAACGGATTTTTACAAAATATAACTCAAAATGTTTTTTGGCATGTATACTATGCACTATTTGTTTGTTTTGTAAAATATGAGACCCAAAAACCGAAACAACATTTTTGATCACCAAAAAATTTGGCTTTTCGTGAATATCTCAAAAACAAGAGCTAACCAAAAAAAATGAATATGATATTCGTGTTCAGGAGGTCCAAATCTATAAGAAAAGTTGAGTTTTATTTCGGGAGATTTTTCTTGTAAACTAGTGATATCAGTCAGAAGTGGTGTCCAACAATCTTTAATTTTTTGTTGAACCAGTGCGCCTTGTCGGAAGCGTCGACCAATACGCCAAGTTAGGCAGAGTGTTCGGATCAGTGAATGACACGTTTGTCATTCTGTTTAGACCCTTTGAGAAAATCGTTGAGGATGGCTTGATTACAACTAGGGTGAGAAATGAATCGGCCGTAGAAGTTTATCACTCCAAGGAGTAGTTGTATGTGTAGTTACATAGCCTTTTCAGAAACGTTCAGAATTATGTTTGATTCTAGTTGAATCAATCGAATGTCCGAGGAAGTCAACGTTGGTTTTAGCAGAGTTGCATTTATCAACGTTGATAATGAAACCAGCGTCAGAAAGACGCTCAAAACCATCCTGAGATGTATGAGGTTTTCCTCAAAGGTTTCAGAAGCATAAAAGATGGTCATCTATGCAGATGAAACAGAAATTTAGGTCTCGAACAAGAGGATGCATGAACCGTTGGAAGGATTGCGTGGCGTTTCCCAATCCAAAGGTCATTCGAACGAATTCGAAGATTCCAAATAGATATTGTAGTTTTTGCAATATCGCACTCATCAATAGGAATTTGATGGTAAACGCGGACTAGATTGACTGTGGAGAAAAATGCCTGGCGATAATTCTAGTTTCGCCAATTGATGCGAAAAGTCCTGTATATGCAGAAGAGGATATTTATCGGCGATTATTATATTATTCAGAGCACGGTAGCCACCTCAAGGTCTTCACTCGCAGTACCTCTTTTTTTTTAGATGAAGAGGAGAGGTGAGATGGTCCGCAAATGCCTTGGGACCATTACGTCAAATATCTGCTTTAAGCAATGGCCAATTGGTCTGGAGCAAGTCGGCGATACTTACATGAAAAGGGAGGACCGTGTGTTTTAATAACGTGAATCACGATATGCATCGCAGGTTTAGCGAGAACATTTTTGGACGTTAAGTGATTAAAATTTTTGAGAATATCGAGAATTTCGATATTAACAGGAATGTCAACTAAAAGGCCGAATTCGTTAAAGAAATCAGCTCCGATGATAGGAATGGTAACATCAGCCATAACAAGAGTCTGACAGAACGCTCGTCTGAGATGTTTAAGTTTTGAGACCGTGTACCGTAGGTGCTAACTTTAGTCGTGTTAGCTGCGTAAAGGAAGAAGTCTGATTTCTGGGAGTTTTTTCTTTACAGTTGCGGGGATAACTGATACTTGGTCACTTGTATCAACGAGGAAACGTTTAATTTAAATTATCGAGGCGCAGGAGACGGAGTTGGGGGTAACTGTCATCACACGCCCTCACATATGATGAATTCTATACATTTTTTTAAGTAAACCGAGAGGAATTAGAGTACTATGGAAAATATTTTCACTCTGAATCGCCTTTTTTTCGGTTCTCCTTGATGAAAGTATGATGGTAGTAGCAAATGCCATCAAACAACTGAGTTCGTGACTAGGGCTCGTAAAATACTCGAACATTAAGTATCCGGGTATCGAGTAGTTATTTTACTCAAATACCCGGGTACCCGGGTAACCCGGGTATTTGGATAATTAAAACAAAACAAATTTTCAATAGTTCATTTG
This sequence comes from Diogma glabrata, assembly GCA_963693315.1. Taxonomy (NCBI): domain Eukaryota; kingdom Metazoa; phylum Arthropoda; class Insecta; order Diptera; family Cylindrotomidae; genus Diogma; species Diogma glabrata. The sequence continues at coordinate 201,159,242 of OY856188.1, forward strand.
TAGATATTTAATTCAATTAATATTTGTATTTATTTAATTCAATTAATTTAATTCTTAAAAATATGTTAAACGTTAAATGAAATCAAATTTTATAGAGCAAGAGCCCGCGACGGCCAGACCTTCGTTATTTTATAAAAGCTGAAAGTTTTTCTGCGCATACCCCCTAGTCAGGTAGGAACTATTAGCGACATAAGAAGTTTGGATCATGGTGGCTTTGGCAGGGAGCAGGTAACAAAGGGGCCTCCAAAGTTTCATGAAAGTATAAAAGGCAATTTTTTATATATTCTTCGGGATAGTATTAGAAGTCACGTCACCCATTGCCAGACACTTACTATCGTGGTAACCCCCTGCCAGACACCCTTAAATTTAAACAAATTGATGAAGTTTAAGGGTGTCTGGCAGGGGGTTGCCAATATAGTAAGTGTCTGGCAATGGGTGACGTGACTTCTAATACTATCCCGAAGAATATATAAAATAATTACCTGCTATACTTTCACGAAACTTTAGAGACCCCTTTATTACCTGCTCCCTGCCAAAGCCACCATGATCCAAACTTCATATATCGCTAATCGTTCCTACCTGAGTAGGGGGTATGCGAAGAGAAACTTTCAGCTTTAATAAAATAACGAAGGTCTGGCCGTCGCGGGCTCTTAGTCTATTATAATAATATAACATTTACTATAACTTTTTGTTTATGAAATAGTATTTTAAAAATATTAAGCCATTGAGTGTGGAAGGAGCTAACGAACTGCGAATTTTGGTTATTATATTGTCGGCTACTGAAAACACCCGTTCGTATGCGGTTGATGTAGGATTTATAGTAAGCAATGAAGCGTACAGATTATCTAACATTTGGTTTCGCTTACCTCCATTTGCCTCCATAAATCGAAGGGATTGCTCAACATTTAAATTTTCGCTTTTTTCTTTGGTTTTAGTTATATATGATGAAAGACAATGCAGTAGCTCATTATATACTGATGTTTGTTCCCACTCTCCATCAGAAGAACTTGAGCTTTGATCTGCAACTACGATGTTGTTTTCATTCGAGTATAGATGTAATAATAATTGATGAGCAAGCTGCTTTGTAGACATTTTTGTTGCTTAGCTTAAAAACTCATTGCCTTTTGGAAAAATACCATGATGCAAATATAACAATAATATTATTATATCCTTTTGTCGACGTCCATCAACTTCGTTTTTCAAATTTTTATATAGTTCACGAGAAAGAGGTGTACTAATCTCGTTTATTTTTTTTTTAGAATGTAGTTATTTTAGTTAAATTAAGTTAAAGTTAAGTTAGTTAAAACATTTTAATTATAAAAATAATGGAAATTAAACAATCGGAAAATAAATGTATTGTCGTTTGTGTGGGAGTACTCAGGAATCTCTCAAGGATCTACATTTTAAGGTCATAGAAGTATTTCTAAAAGATCTAGGTTCATTCATTTTCTGAAACATATATTTTTTGAAAGTATTTTTTGGACAAATCAGGAAAAGCGACAGTGAGCGTCATAAGAATTTTGTTTTTGTAATACCCGGGTACTCGAAGCTATTACCCGGATATTCGAGTAGTAAAATTTTTGACCAAATACCCGGGTACCCGGTTATCCAATACCCGAGTATACGAGCCCTATTCGTGACCTGGATCGAGGTCGCATGGGAGAGCAATTAAATTGACGAGAATCTCGATTGCAATTACCATTTCGATCGTTGGATTTACTCTGACATTATTGAAGAGGGCGGGAAAAAATTTTTTCATATTTTATTTTGTTGAAATTGTTATTATTATTGGTGCTGTAGTTATTGTATAATTATTGTAACTATCATTTATTGTGAAACTAGAATTATTGCCACAGACACGCTCTTTCCCGACTTTATATTTTAGAATTTGGAAAATTGATCGATTCTTTTTGTGTTGATTTAGTAAATTTTTGGAATGTAATTTTTTTATATAAAAAGTTTTACAACTATCTTCTAATAGTCCGTAATTTAGTCCGAGTAGATGCATCTAACCATTTCTACGAATGCCAAAAAATATCGGTACGATTTGTATATCGACTTGTCTTCTATATTTTACAGATAACAGAAATAGTTGTGAGTAAACGTAATAATATTAAAATGAGATACAATGCCATATTCTATTCAAGTGTAGTATAGAAATGTGACAAGTAACCCTATGGGTAAGTGGTAATTTATGAAAATATGTCACGATTAAATTATTCCTTTCACAATTTGTGTTACCTTACCTCTACCGCTTGTTCTTTCTTGTAGACATTGTATAATTTAAGTAGAATAAGTAGTTGCTATTAGAGTTGTAAATGTTTCACTTAGTATTTATTATTAGTTTATTACCAATTTCACATTTTTTACAATAACAATTCAAAACTTTACATAAATATTTTCAGTACATTTTCTACAATAATCTTCTTCATTGACAACAAATTGTTGCGTTTAGCATGAAATACGATTAACTTTATCCAGGGCAATGCAAGTTTTTGGTTGAGTTTGTTTCAAGTGTAAGTGTAAGTATTCGTGAAAATATAATTGGAAGTTGAGACGAGACAATGGCAAATGTTAATTTAATATTTGTTACTAATTTTCAATACTACTTAGATGTGTTGTGAGCGATTCCACGTCACCGCAACATCGATGTTCCCGACCCCCTCTGATTTCAATGAAATTTCATACACAGATAGCCAATGACAAAATAAAAATACCATTTCTTTCGAAAAATGAAATTTCGCTCTGGGGATGACACAAGGTGGCGGCAAAGTTTTACGGGTTGGCGAAACATTAGTACCTTTGGCTGACGATTGCTAACGATTGACTAAACCGATTTAAGTAATTTATAGCTCATTAGAAAGGTAATTAATAGACCTTATAAAACATTTTTTTTTAAATTTTTTAGTAATATTTTAAAACTGTGGTAAACTTAAATAATATTTTCAAAGATGGCGCTGTTGAGGGTACCCTCACTTTTACCACATTTTTTTTTCCAGAAAAAAAATGTTTAATTAGTTCGTAATCTAAAACGAAAGTTTTCCAATGGCATGATTTCTCGTTTTAAAATAAAATTTTTACCAAATTTTAATTTCCGTTTTTTTCAATTTTTTGTTTTTTAAAAAATGCAATTTATTTAACTAAAACCGCCTGAATTCTTGTTTCATAGAAATTTAATTATTTTGTGGATGCTCTTTACATAATTGTCTTTTTCTCCCATTTTTACCTGTCTGAAATTAAATTTAAATATGTACCTGAAATATATTAAAACTGATGCTGAGAAGTAAATGAGTGAGAAAAATTATGTGAAATAAAATGCATGTTGTATAGAATTCAACTGTTTAGAATTCAATTGCTTAGAATTAAGTTGTGTGATAAAAACAATATACATTTATTAATAATATAAAATAATATAAAAGAAATTATAAATATAAAATAAATTTACATTGCATATTAACGGCTTATCTGAAAAATAGTTTTAGCTGAATTATAATATATTTTTGTGAGCAATGTTTTTTCATCTTTGGGTATGAACGCATGAAATGATTGAGCCGTGACTTCATTTCTGTACAACAATTTTTACTGGTATATGCAAAATTCATTTTTGATTGCCATTTTGTTGCCCATTCATAAAGATCCATAGGGGTTTGAATAATATTCTTGTTAGAAAAACTTTATCGATGAGCACCTCGTTTCAATGTACTTTCTATTCCATCACACGGTCATTTTCCATGACTGGTAGCGTAGAAGTGCCACTCTGCGTCTATATTTGTAACGGTACTATGATCATCGTATTTGTCATGAAAAGGCAAACCGTTTTGATCGTAGCTTGTTTACAAATATTTTACTCATTCAGAGGCTTTCAGGATGGTCAAGTGCTACGGCTAGGCTCAGAGGATTGTCGTGGATAGTTTTCAAAGCATGAATGAGTCTGTAATTGACCAAAAGGAAGGGGAAAAGGAAGGAAATTAGGAAAAAAAGGAAGTCAAGGAAACCACATTGAAAAGAGCCATCATGAAACCTACCTGCATTACATCATCCCCGTTGATTTATTTAGAACTTCATTTTAAAATATATTCACGTCTTGAGAAAAAGAAATCCACAGTAAATACATGATATGCAAACGGAAAATTTAATTCTTTTTTCTGACTAATCAAAACCCATAAAATGCAATTTTTCAAGAGGAAAATACAATACAAATAAAAATAATAATTTTTACCACCGTTAATATTTATTTTTTTAAATGCGTTCAATATATATAAGAAAAAAACAAATGATCATCAACTAAACTATCTAGATAATTGAAATTTCGTTATTTAAAAAAAATTTTAAAGTCAGTGTTTCAAGTTTTCAATTAAATGGAACTATTCATTATCATAAAATTAAATTTAAGTTTAACTTAACTTACCCGCCACCAACATTAATTCCTAAGTTAATATCCTTAACAAGGTTGAAGATGATGATGAATGTTGAATGATGTGATGTAACAGTACAACCAATTTTACGTATGATATCTCGAGTTGGGTGTAAATTCTTTCTTATATGATGATTATTTTTGTAATATTATTGCAAAGGTAACATTATTTATTTTTGTTGTAATTAAATTAATCCAATAATTAAATGCAACAGTTTCTTTGCCTATGTAATTTTTTTCTTATATTACTTAAAAATTAAATTCACAATTTTTTTATTTTAATTTTTTAAAAAAACTTTTCTAAATTTTAATTTTCACACAATTTATCAGGCACTATAATATTAAATATCAATATTTTTTTCCAACTTCAATTATAACTTTAATTATAACCAAACTTCAATTATAACTTTTTCTTTCACTCAATTCAATTTATTTATTTCAAATTATTTCAATTTCAATTTATTTAATTTATGCATTTATTTTTATATACATATAGATCGATTTTAAAAAAAAGTGCACCGTATCCGACGTTAATCACCGACTAATCCCATTTTCAAATTTTGATTTCGCATTTATTGCCAATCAAAATATCAAAACTTGTATTATATTTTCCCTCAAACAAGTTAAAAAAAAAATTAAGAAAAAAATTTTCCGTTCGCTTACCAGACGAGTATTCAGACATACAAAATGGTTTAACTAGAATTTTTTTAAATTATTCTCAAGTCTATGTAGGAACGTTACAATCGTGGGGAAGACTCACCCCTGTTGATGTCTCACACCGGGCCTAAGCTTTATGGTGTTAGTGCTTGATATCCTTCGTATGATACACTCCAATTATTTTACCATGCGAGTCTTTTAACTGAAATGAAGTGTTACCCACAGGTTTATCCACATATGCCGTAAGGAATTTTGGAGCCAATTTGGCCGAATATTTATCCGACGCGCTACTTTGAATAAAATTCCGTACAAAAACTTTGTCATTTAGTTGAATTTGACGCGCATTGCTCCGCAAGTTGTAACGCTTTGCGTTGGTGTCATGTGCTAACTTCAAGTGTTGTATAACATTGCGTTGAGCAGTAGTTAAAAGTTGGGCCTTTGGTGGGAAGTACAAATCGTTTGACGCCAAATCATTCAGATGCTTGGAGAGTGCGTAGTTGGTTCCGTGTCCGAAGTAGTGCTGACCGAAGACTAGGTAGTGGGGCGAATAGCTAGTCGAATGATGAATGGTGTTGCATAAAGCGGATGTAATTTCAGACAAATGTTCATCCCAGGTTCGATGGTCTTCTTTTATATAAGATCGGATGGCCGATAGAATCGATCGGTTAACCCTTTCAGAAGTGTTGGCCTGAGGTGTGTATTTAGGTGTAAACCGATGTGAAACGCCGTACCTTTTAAGCAAGTCTTTTAATAAGTGCGCCTGGAACTGTCGCCCATTATCTGAAACAATGGATTCAGGCACACCAAATAAATTAAAAATGTACTGTCTTAAGTAGTCTGCTAGGACAGTTGAGGTGGCTTGGCGAACAGCCTTAACTTGAACAAACCGCGAATAATGGTCTAGTACAACAATGGCTGAGGTGTTTCCATTTCTAGACCTTGGGTAAGGACCAATAAAATCAACATATATGCGCTGCCAAGGTCTTAAAATTATCGATGGATTTCCCATGGGACTGCGTGTAACATAGTTTGGTGCCTTAGACCGTTTACACGTATCGCATTTTCGGATATAGTCCATAACGTCGTTGCGCATACCTTTCCAATAGAAGAATCTTTGGATTTTTTCCAAGGTTTTGGTAACACCTGTATGTGCGGAGACGGGGGGGTTGTGAGCGCTCTGGATCACGTCAGGGACAAGAGAATTCGGTAAAATAAGACGATACTCATCGTGGTCCGAACCTGGTGTTAGGTTTATGTAAATTTTATTTTCTCGTACAAGTAAATTCGTATCTGTAACATTGTCTTTAACAGTTTTTACGAATTCCATATAAGACGGTTCGTCGAACGCAGGAGATGACAAATCAATGTGTAAAGGAGGAATACTAGTATCGTCGTTAATGTTAACGGCCAGTTCGTCAGCATGAATACGGGACAGTGTATCGGGCACTGTATTGTGGGACCCTTTACAGTACTCGATATCAAAGTCGAAGCTTTGTAGTTTTAGGCTCCATCTAGCGAGTCGACCAGAAAGGTCTCTCTGGGACATTAACCATTTTAAGCTTGCATGATCGGTTATTATAGTAAATGGGAAGCCTTCAACATACGCTCGGAATTTTTTTACACTGAGAACAGCCGCCAAACATTCAAGTTCCGTTATTGAATAATTCCTTTGTGATCCGTTCAGTTTTTGCGACATGAATGCAATCGGGTTTTCCTGGCCATCTTCGCGTCGTTGGAAAAGAACCCTTCCTACTCCGGTAGTGGATGCGTCGCATTGTATATAAAATTTCTTAGAGAAGTCAGGGTTCACAAGAATTGGAGCTGATATAAGGGCTGTCTTCAAGGTGTCAAAAGAAGTTTGCGCCTCAGTGTTCCATTGGAATTTTTGCGATTTCTTCAACAGATCCGTGAGCGGAGATGCCAGAGTGGAATAATTATTAATGAAGCGCCGATACCATCCTGTAATACCCAAAAATCGTCGAACATGTCTTTGTGTTTTTGGCACTGGAATTTCAGCGATAGCTTTTACCTTCTCGACGTTAACCTTTAAGCAACCATCACCAATTACATAGCCTAAATAGTCTAGCTCTTTCAGACAGAACCGACTCTTTTCTACATTGATTGTAAGACCAGCTCGTTTAAGACGATCAGCGACATCATGTAGTAAAGAAAAGTGTTCTTCATGTAATCAATAGATCGTCCAAGTAGACAAAAACGCGCTCATGGAGATGGTACGGTATAACCTTTTGCATGAGTCTACATAGAGCTTGTGGCGCATTACATAAACCAAACGGCATAACAACGAATTGATAGAGTGGTCGGCCAGGTACGGCAAATGCGGTCTTTTCTTGGGATGATGCATCCAACGGTATTTGCCAAAAGGCGTCCTTAAGGTCAATGCTTGATATATATGAAGTCGTATCCAATCTGCTTAGCAATCCATTAATTAGTGGTAGTGGGTATGCATCTTTGCGAGTTGATTCATTTAGACGCCGAGCATCTAAACAAAGTCTTGTCTTGCCATTCTTCTTACGTACGATGGCCATAGGTGAACACCAAGGAGAATTGCTTTCAACAATTACACCAAGCTGAAGCATTCTATCGAGTTCTTCATACATAACCTTCTGTACCGCGGGAGACACAGCATAATGCCGCTGTTTAATGGGTTTGGTGTCACCTACGTCAATTGTGTAATGCATTAAGTTGGTTCTTCCTAGGCCTAATTTGCTAGAGCACGGAAATTCAGCAATAATCTGTTGAAGTCGTCTATTGTCTTCTGGAGATAACAAGTGTTCCTTTGAAGTTGCTTCGATAGGAGTTTTAATATCAAGCACGGATAGTTCTTCGATAATTACTGGTTTAAGACCAAATGCTTCCCAAAAGTCAATGCCTAAATAGAGTGACTGGGTCAATCCGGGTACAAGGTATAGTTTCATGAAATTGGTTTTATTTTGAAAAGTAATGTTTACACGAATGAACCCTGCTATTTTTTGTTTAGTCCCACATGCAGTAGTGACTTGATGTCGAAAGGGATAAATTCTGGCTTTAGACTTTTCCAGAAACTCAGATACTCCGCTGCCGATACAGCTAATATTTGCGCCGCTATCTAGTAAACCAAGCATTGGAACACCACAAATGTCAACAGATGCATAGGGTCTTGAATCATTTTCCTCGCTGAGCACTGTGGCGGATACAAGTTGACGAGCTCTTCGACGTTGACGAAAATAAACCTGGGTTCTTTTCAAACGGTTCGATCTAAATGATAACTGACTTGGTGTTAGCGCAGAATTGTTGCATGGAAATTGGCATTTATTGGGTTCAATTGATTTCGTTACTGCTTCGGCAGAACGGTTATCAAAGAATGGATTTGTATCTAATGAAGAGTAATAGCTGTGGAAGGGGTTTGTTGGAGCTAGTGAATGTATGTCGTTAGAAAGTGTTGTTTCACTCTGAGAGGAAAGGTCTTTCTCCAACGTTTTTGAGTCAGAAACATGAGAGATATAGAGAGACGGATTTACGTAATGGAACTCAGTCTTAGATTGATCATCTTTCTGAAATTTTAACGGTGTTTTCGCTGAAAAAATTCCGGGTCGACATTGTTCGCTGCGTCCGAGGTGGCTGGCTGGGTATTTGGTGGAATCAAGGAAGGATAGTGAGTGCCAGTGTTCCTCACTTCCTGATTGGCATTTCCCGGCCGAGGAGTACATCGTACACAATGTGGTTTGAGTACATTGTGAGTGCCGCAACCGAAACAAAAGGTATGTTGTAGACTCATGGGGCAGTCGATGAATATGTGTCCCGGCATTAAACAGTTCCAGCAGACAACATTAGCAGAAATGTTTCGCGAGTTTTGAGATGGTACTCGTGGAGTGAAATTAGATTGATTAATGTTTGGGGCGCGACCAACAGCAGCAATACTATAGTCTTGATTCTGTAGTGGCATCTGTTCTTGGACTACTTTATGTTGAGAGTTGTCCGGAAAAGAACCCAATTCGTTGATAACTCGACGTGATGATTGTAAATTCAGTTCAGGAATGTGACCAATGCGGTTCCATGCATCTTCAGTAGAAACACAACGACTTACCAGAGAGGAAATTGAGTTAAAAGTTTCTCCGGCAAGAGCCACTTGGAGACCATGTCGCATATTCCGACACAATATATTCAAAAAGTTGCTGTCTAATAACGGCGATTTCAATTGGAGAGATATGGCCAGTAAATCGTGATAAAATTCCAAGAAAGACTCTCTTGGTCTTTGTTTGCGGGAATCTATTACTCGATTAATCTCTGCGTCTGTGCGACGATCTTGGAAACGTTCTAGTAACGCTACGCGCACGTGAGACCATGATGTTCTTGGATGACGTTCTAAGAAGACCCAATAAAAATCTCGAGCTGTCCCCGTTAAAACGAAACAAAGCTCATTAACCAGCTGCTCATTTTGTAATCCAAAGGAATTTGCTAAATGCTCAACCATAAACAAAAAACGTTCAATAGGCATTCCCGTTGGTGAACCGTCATAGGAGACATTCCATTTATGAGCAATACCCATTGGTGCATGGTAAGGTCTTGGTTGAAATGCAGCGGAAGAAAAAAATTGAGGAGGAGGAACCCGAAAATCAAGGTTCTGAGGAAGGACTTGTTTTACGTTTGGAACGTTGTTTGCAGAACTCTTCACTTGAACAGGACCCTCCTTGTCATGAGGTTGAGGAGCGATGGGTTTAGGTGGTTGCGCAGATGGGTTGGATATAGACACGGCTAGTTGCTGTATCATTCGATCGACTATCGTATTCATATTTTCCTCAGAGATAGATATGTTAGCTGCAGGCGCAGGAGAATTTTAAGCGGTGCTTGAAGGGCGATAGTTAGCACGAATTCCAGAAGGTCCAGGAATGTCCTTACCAGATTCATCTGACGATGTAGTTGAATTATGCTCAGCATCGTTTGGCACTTCCAATTCCTTGATGGAGTTAACTGTTACCTCGAGGTCTTCAGGTTCAGCACGAAGAAATTTATAAAGACTTTCTAATAGTTGGCTACATTTGCTTTGGAGCTGAAGTGCACAATCTTGTACACATTTTGATGATTCGATACGGTATAACCCAGCGCGAATATGTAACAATCTTGATACAGCTTGATCAAGTAAGAGTTTCTTTTGTTCATCAGCACTGGCTTGCAACGCTTCCAACAGTAACTTGTGTAATCCTTTTATTTTATTGGTACAGTTCACTATCTCACGCTTGGGATTTTTGCGTGCTCTCGTATGAGCTTTTACCGGTGGATGTTCTTCATGCGCGATAATTTCGGTTAAGGCTTGAATTTGGTGGGACAAATTACCATGAATGTTACGAACCTCACACTCTATGCTAAATTCGTCAGCCTCCAAATGGTCTACATTTATCATTTTGTACTTATAACTTATACTTTCAAAAAAAAATTTAGGAAAAACCTTCTAGATATATTAGAACTACAATAATCTAATTATAGTATGTTAAGTAAAAAAAAACTGTTTTGAGTTGTATAACAACAATAGTAGAAATTATGGAACAGGCTGTTGCTTTTTCCTAAGCTTATCAAAATTACGATAAAAAAAAATATATAGGGAAACAAAAAAAAAAATATAATTTAGTATGTGATTATTTTATTTGAGGATAATGCAAACAGGCAGATTGTCACGATGACTCAAATCGTGTGGCATTGGAGCAGGGAACATTACAAACTGAAAAAAAAAAAAAAAGGAGAATAGCAAACAAAATAGAAACACGAAGGTCGTAGTCTGACAAGTGGATCAACATTTAACCTGGATGCAATCGCGATACGATTTCGTGATCTAAAGATTTGGTGAATATTTCATTAACTAATATTGAGGTCAACACCGAAGGTGGAACTCAACACGGGAAATAATTGAAAAACAAAATCCTATTAAAAAAAACAATGAACACCGATCCCACATTGCAATCAAATTTCAATGCTTGGACAGAAATTGATAGGATGTCTAAGATAACGGTGAACTTGGTACCTGTATGAATAAGGTGAAGGTGTCACGATTAGAAAACACAGAATTAATAAACAACAAAACTGATTGACTCGCTAGAGTACCAACTTTCCTAACAACTGATCTACGAGTTAAACTTGGAGCAGAAGCGTAAGTTAAATTTAATTCTTTAATAAGGATAGCAACAGGGGAATAGGAAGAAGGATAGGAATAGGATAGAGCCGTATGTGTTTTTGGGCGCCATGTAACGGTACTATGATCATCGTATTTGTCATGAAAAGGCAAACCGTTTTGATTGTATCTTGTTTACAAATATTTTACTCATTCAGAGGCTTTGAGGATGGTCAAGTGCTACGGCTAGGCTCAGAGGATTGTCGTGGATAGTTTTCAAAGCATGAATGAGTCTGTAATTGACCAAAAGGAAGGGGAAAAGGAAGGAAATTAGGAAAAAAAGGAAGTCAAGGAAACCACATTGAAAAGAGCCATCATGAAACCTACCTGCATTACATCATCCCCGTTGATTTATTTAGAACTTCATTTTAAAATATATTCACGTCTTGAGAAAAAGAAATCCACAGTAAATACATGATATGCGAACGGAAAATTTAATTCTTTTTTCTGACTAATCAAAACCCATAAAATGCAATTTTTCAAGAGGAAAATACAATACAAATAAAAATAATAATTTTTACCACCGTTAATATTTATTTTTTTAAATGCGTTCAATATATATAAGAAAAAAACAAATGATCATCAACTAAACTATCTAGATAATTGAAATTTCGTTATTTAAAAAAAATTTTAAAGTCAGTGTTTCAAGTTTTCAATTAAATGGAACTATTCATTATCATAAAATTAAATTTAAGTTTAACTTAACTTACCCGCCACCAACATTAATTCCTAAGTTAATATCCTTAACAAGGTTGAAGATGATGATGAATGTTGAATGATGTGATGTAACAGTACAACCAATTTTACGTATGATATCTCGAGTTGGGTGTAAATTCTTTCTTATATGATGATTATTTTTGTAATATTATTGCAACGGTAACATTATTTATTTTTGTTGTAATTAAATTAATCCAATAATTAAATGCAACAGTTTCTTTGCCTATGTAATTTTTTTCTTATATTACTTAAAAATTAAATTCACAATTTTTTTATTTTAATTTTTTAAAAAAACTTTTCTAAATTTTAATTTTCACACAATTTATCAGGCACTATAATATTAAATATCAATATTTTTTTCCAACTTCAATTATAACTTTAATTATAACCAAACTTCAATTATAACTTTTTCTTTCACTCAATTCAATTTATTTATTTCAAATTATTTCAATTTCAATTTATTTAATTTATGCATTTATTTTTATATACATATAGATCGATTTTAAAAAAAAGTGCACCGTATCCGACGTTAATCACCGACTAATCCCATTTTCAAATTTTGATTTCGCATTTATTGCCAATCAAAATATCAAAACTTGTATTATATTTTCCCTCAAACAAGTTAAAAAAAAAATTAAGAAAAAAATTTTCCGTTCGCTTACCAGACGAGTATTCAGACATACAAAATGGTTTAACTAGAATTTTTTTAAATTATTCTCAAGTCTATGTAGGAACGTTACATATTAAAATCTGGTTTGTGGTAACATAGATTTAAAAAACTATGTTTATTTTTATACTGAGATCCAGCCCCATCAGTCATATAGACTTTTTTTCAGGATGTTTTATTTTAGCTTCTATAAAATCAATCATTTGTGATATGAATAGATACACTGCCACACTATCATGTTCAATTATATCAGAGATAATGACAAAACTTAAGTGATCGATACCTTGACTAGTAGGTGAATTATATTACATTAAAATCGGTTGTATCGTAGCTTGCGAATTATTACAATGATAACTCTGCACAGAATCTTTAATTGAAAAAAGAGCAATTTTGCGAAAAATCGCCAAGTACTAGGCACTCTCCCGCTTTCAAGTTTGCTTTTGTGTTTTCCAAATACATGAACTGTTGTTGTGCCATAAAATGGTGGGGTATTAATAATTTTAGCCTGTGTGTTAGTTTATGTATAAATGCTGAAGAAGAATCGATGAACGTGTCCAAATTTCATCGATCGGTGGTATTCCATTGCATGTATTTCACCTAAAAAAATCCATTAGTTTTATAACTTTCATGTAATTTATCAACCCGTTCCTTAAGATTTTCAACACATTCCACACATTGACATCCATCATGTAATTTACAGCTAACAAATTTCATTTCACCATATACCAGTAAAAATTATTATATAGAAATGAAGTCACGGCTAGAAGCAAGATACAGAGACTGTAACTATAAAAGGTACACAATCATTTCATGTGTTCATACCCAAAGATGAAAAAACATTGCTCACAAAAATATATTCTAATTCAGCTAAAACTATTTTTCAGATAAGCCGTTAATATGCAATGTAAATTTATTTTATATTTATAATTTCTTTTATATTATTAATAAATGTATATTGTTTTTATTACACAACTTAGAATAAAAATAAAAAGTTAGTTATTATATGAATTCTATACAACATGCATTTTATTTCACATAATTTTTCTCACTATTTACTTCTCAGCATCAGTTTTAATATATTTCAGGTACATTCATTTTTAATTAATTTCGGACAGGTAGAAATGGGAATTATGTAAAAAAGCATCCACACTCTCAAATACTTAACTGGTATCCTCAAAATAATTCAATTTCTATGAAACAAGAATTCAGGCAATTTTAGTTAAATAAAATGCATTTTTTAAAAAACAAAAATTGAAAAAACGGAAATTAAAATTTGGTAAGAATTTTATTTTCAAAACGAGAAATCGTGCCATTGGGAAGCTTTCGTTTTAGATTACGAACTAATTAAACATTTTTTTTTCTAGAAAAAATGTGGTAAAAGTGAAGGTGCCCTTAACAGCGCCATCTTTCAAAATATTATTTAAGTTTAACACAGTTTTAAAAAATTACTAAAAATGTAAAAAAAATGTTTTATAAGGTACTACTTAAATCGGTTTAGTCAATCGTTAGCAATCGTCAGCCAAAGATACTAATGTTTCGCCAACCCTTAAAACTTTACCGCCACCCTGTGTCATCCCCAGAGCAAAATTTCATTTTTCGAAAGAAATAGTATTTTTATTTTGTCATTGGCTATCTGTGTATGAAATTTCATCGGAACACGGGGGTCAGTCTGGATGTTGCGGTGACGTGGAATTGCTCATATTCAAAAAATCATTAGTGAATATCAAACTGAATCGAACTTGAAAACCAAAATAAAAGTAAATTTTTCAGCAATTTACTATTTTTCTGACCCGATAATGACTAAGTTAACCAGTATTTTACTGCTAACGAATATAAAAATTCACTAATTTGAGAAAGGAAGTTTAAGACCTGATAAAAATCGTATTTGTTGTTTACTGATTTCAAGATTTCAAATCCACGGGTATCTAAATTTGTGCATCAGAGGTAAAGCACCTCTAAAGTGAACAGGTAGTGCTAACGATCTCACTAAAAATTAATTTGAAATGACTGTAGAAAATTCGTAGAAAAATAGATTCAACTTGAAAAATAAAATTGTAATAACAAAAGCTTTTGTATTTCCTTAGATCCCTATATATAACACAACTGGATTTAAACTTTAAATAATTTCGGTAACGACAATTTTGTATGAAAACATATTCTTTTAAAATCATAGTTTCTCAAATCCTGTATTCTGACTGAAGTATTCTGAAAGCTAAATTTGGGTGGTGCTCTGTCAAATTCTGAGTTTGTTAGTTTTTTGGAAGCGGTAGGAGATATGAAACGAGTACTGAAACTGAAACTTATAAAAAATTTCAACAACACCACGAGTGTTAAATAATTAAATATAAATATTTACTAACGCAAATTTTTATTTCTCTCTTTCCAGTCAACACTTCTAAGACATTGTTACAAAAACAAAAAGAATCAACAGAGTCATACTTACTGCGCACTTTCACATTATGGTGGATCATTGAGAACAACAACAAATCGAATCTCTCACACAGACTTAAATGGAAAAGTATTGAGACAAAACTCTTTAAACGGAAAATTAACATTACAATTGTTAAATAACCAAAACGGTAATAACTATTACACAAACCCAAAACGACAGCAATATCAAAGATCCAACTCAAATATAAGTAATAATTCAACTATTTTCACTACAACGAGTCATGTTGATATTCAAGATGATAATAAATCAAACGATTGTGAATTAAATCTTAACACTAAGCACAATCAAGAAACTAAGCAAGGCTCGAATAACTTGACAACAATCGCTGAGATACTACGAAGAAGTACAAGGAGTATATTGAATTTAAAAAATCCATCAATAGGTGGCAATAATCATAATAATAGTTCCAATAATAATTCGAGTGACTCTCATCCAGAAATTATTATAACAGCAATACAAGAAAAAACATTAAATATAGAAAAAAGTGAAATTTTAAATAAACAAAATAGTGTTGAAAGTGATCATACGAATACGATAAGTAACTCAAGCTTACAGGAAGTTGATGATGAAGAGTTTAGTAGTACGGAGCTGGCAAAATTCATGGGTGAGGTCAATAATGATATAAGACATCATAGGATAGGCTGATTAGATAGATAAATAAGAAATTTTACGATTTAAAAATTATATTAATTAACAGACTGACATTAATTAAAATAAATGGACTTGTACATATTTGTATTTAGAACATTTACGGTATGCTACTAGATTATTATTGCTGTAAGTATTTTTAAATTATTTAACCCTAATAATATAAGGATAAAAAAATCACAATTCATTCAGTTCAATTAAAATTACTTTAGCTGCGCCAACATTTTATTTTTAACAAGGAATAAAATTCTAAAACTATAAATTATATATTCCTAGATCTTAAAGGGTGGTTATGTGTTGTTGTGACAGATATTCTAATTCCTATTACACAACATCTTTTTTAAATAAAATCAACTATTTTATCAAAACGACTGGAGTGAGAAATTAAATTTATTGTATTCATTTTTGAATTGTTTTGTTTATTTTCACTCAAAATAAATTTTATTTTTATCAAAAAAAAATATTTTGCTGTATTTAAAAAAATAAACTTTATTACTTTCACAACATATAATATTCCAATATTTAAAAGTATATTTTTAAATATTGCATTTTAATTCAAAAGTGACAAAAGCACACAAACAGCGAATAATATGGAAAATCATAATAACACATATATATAATATTCCGTTTACACTTTCTAACAAAAAAAACTGTAGATGGAATATTGTATTCCGAAACATGTTGTGAAAGTAAAAGTTTGAATTTTTAAGCACCGTAAAACAGTATTTTTAACAAAAATTTATTTTGAGTGTGAAAATATTCATCATTCAGACAAAAACCGAAATGTGTATGAGATTGTAAAACTGAGCTTTAGTCTTTATAAACTTAAAAGGAAAATTATTCTTACCCTTCTCATCCCAAAAATAAGTGAAACCATTAAAAATTCAGAATAAATTTAATTATAAACTGCAACAATTTAATTATAATCTAAATTTCTTGATTATACAACAAATTAAAATCAATTGAGCAAAAATTGTTTTCTTATGTAAAACTTGACCGTTTATAATTTTGTTTAAATAAAAATAATAAAAAACTATGTATCTTATTATAATATTTTCATAATTATTATTTCTTGAATATATTTTCCATAGTTAAATGGGTTGAGCATATAAACTATCTATTTAGCTTAAAGTTGACTTAAATTTTTTGTATCACCTTTGTCGAATATAGTAACACGTTGATATTTTATTATATGTGAACAAACTTTAAATTAAAAATAACAATAAATTGAAAAACAAAGAATTAATTATTGAATTCAAAATGTAAATAATATTAAATAAAAGTGTAAAAAAAATAAATGATGTTAAAAATGAGAAAAAATAAAATGAATTAAGGAAATAAATGGTATAATTCTTGAATTTTTAACAAAAAATGAAATAAATTTAGAAATTGCAATTTAACTTGTTTTCTTATTTTGATGTATGAGACGTTATTTTGTGATACAATTTCAACATAATCGACAATCGTTTTATTTTACCATACAAAGTATTAAAGTCATCAGGCTCTTTATAATACTTTGAATTTCTTCAACGTAGTCTAAAATATGAAACACAGATCCCAAAAAGGTTAATATATTATAAACCATGAAAGGATTAATGCCATAATTGCAATTACAATGTGCACATGTTTGTAAAGTCAATGTGGACTATTATATGCATTGAAAACATGGAAAAAAACTGCTGGATTTGGAATCATATTCATATACCTAAAGCCGAAATTAGACTATAGCAGAACTCTGCAATATTCGGGCAATATTTATGCAATGGTAGTGTAAACGGTTCGCAATATCATTGTCGATGAGAGACCACGAACATTGCAATATTCATTGCAGTCATTGCACGTTTCATTGCATTCCCAATGTAAACTCTTTGCAATGAAATATTGACAATGATTTTGGCAATAAAAAATATTGCAAACAGGTTTGATGAAAATTTTTAAGTTTTGTTGTTGTGTCAATTACAAAATACTTGTGTGTCGCTCAACTAAAAATTATTATATATAAAAATAATTTAAAAATAATTGTATTTTGAAGGTACATATATTTTGATTTTATTATAAATATATTAGGAATAGAGTGTATTTGTTATTAAATCAAATTAAGTCATATTAAATAACAATTAAAATAAATAAATAAAATAAATTATTAAAAAGGTAAGATATTGCAGGATATTTGCGTCAAATAAGGTTGTTAATTTAAAATAATTAATTTGTTTTAATTTCAAATATGTATACCGACAATAAACATTACTCGATTCAAGTATACTATGTATAAGATTATGCATAATAGTTAGTTAAATCATAAATGTGAACTCTCAATTCTCAAATTTTTCTTCTTCGAAAAATAAGGCTTTAATAAATTTTTAATTTTTTGAATTCTGGATGGTTATTTTGTCTGGTTTTATCATTAGTGATAAAAAAAGAGATAAAATCAGCTGATATTCAAAGTGTGTCTTTGATTACTGAACTTATTTTGACGATGAACTATTCCAATAAATGCTCATTTGTATGAGTAAACAACAATATATATTTGCCTTGCTTTCACTATCGTAAATGTCAAATTTTTTTCTAAATATTTATATCTAATTTGATTTGTGAATGTCGAATATTTTTTTGTTTATTTAATAAAGAACTTTAATGCATAAAATATTTTTTCGATCCGTAATTAAGTAAATTTAATAATTTCAAATAGTTTTGAAAACATTTTAATAAAAAATTAAATAAATCGTTCAAATTAAATAATTGCTTTTATTTAAAATACAAATCTTATTACAATTTAATTATTTTTTTTACTTAACACCTGTTGTTTTCAATAATAACACCAAAAAAAATTAATCACTTAAGCCGCAATTAGACTATTGCAGAACTCTGCAATATTCGTGTAATATTCGTGCAATGGTAGTGTAAACGGTTCGCAATATCATTGTCGATGAGAAACAATGAACATTGCAATATTCATTGCAGTCATTGCAGTGGCGGATTTACCATATGCGAGGCCATAGGCAAGTTTTCTATTATATTAGTTGAGTTTTTAATTCTTGTGTTCTATTGTGTTTTGGATATTTATTATAACGTAACGAAACAAAAAACGCACATAGGTTTTAAATGTACATAAAGTATTATTTTTATGTTGGATGAAGATGCACTAATGAGACAACTCAAAATGCGGTACCATTTATTTTTTCCGCAGATTTTAGGAGGATCGATTACATTGAATTAAAACTTAACCTTTCGGACTTTAAAAGACGCAAACTCATCAATTAAATCAGAACAGTCCAAGGACCGACTTATTTTATTTTCAATGGAAATTAAAGCTAATGCAGATAAGCGGTCTTGACCCATAGTGGAACGTAAATAGTTTTTTATGAGTTTTAATTTAGAAAATGACCTCTCTGCCCTTGCCACTGAAATAGGGGAAGTTAGTAAAATTCGTAGGACAATAAATAAATTTGGAAAAATTTCGATTAAAGAATTTGCCGTTATACTTCAAAATTTCCAGTGCATCTTTCGATTCCGCCGAAGCTTTCATTCTTAAAAATGTACTTATTTCCGAGTATAACTCTTCATGGTTCACGTCCGATTCTTCTGTACTAGGATTTCTCAGTGATATTTCTAAATTTTTAAATCATTTAACAATTCATTTGCATCTAAACTTCGCATTTTTTCGGTGCGGGTTAAAAACCAAATATTTTGTTGTATGAATCAAGTATTTTGAATCTTTCAATTAAGCTTACTAATGCAAACATCAATTATTGCATTAAAAAAATCTACTTTATATTTAGACTTTTCATTTAGATGTGTATCAGTTCCTTCATATTCAAAAAAACGTCGTTTTCGGCTAAGCCGCACTTGAGGGAATACTGGCTCAGTACCTAATTTTATAGCTATTTCTTCAGATTTTTTAATAATCGCTTCAAATGATTCATCACTTCTGAATGATTCTAAAAATTTGTTTGTAGTTTCCACCAATTTTATCATAATAGATCTGCCGAGGGATTCTGCATAACTTTACTTACTTTGTTAATTTCGTACAATATAACATGCCGAATTGCAAGTGAAAGTATAAACTGATATGAGGATATCTCATTCGCAAGACCGTTAGCTTCAGAAACAGTAACTCCAATTGAACTTGAATCTGCAACTTTGTATAAAGCTTCTATAATTTGAACCAAATTATCTTTTACAACTTTTATACTATTTATACGGCTTTTCCAACGCGTATCTGATAATGATTTAACAGTCATTTTACAAAGGCTTTGCAGTATGTCCCATCGAACGGTTGATGCAGCAAAAAATGTAAAAATTCGTTGAACAGTACCAAAAAAGTTAATTGCAATTGATACAGCACATGGAACGTAGAGAGCTCTGAGATTTTTTTTTTGATTAAAGCTTGAACCCATTTGTATTGCGCTCGCATGTTAGCACCATTATCATACGATTGCCCGCGACAATTCATTAGATCCAAATTATACTCAGCTAATAAATTTAAAAAAATTTCAACTAAATCTGAACCAGTGCTATCAGTTATGTGAAAAAAACCACAAAAAAATTCTTCAATTTGTACTTCTTCCTTTGTACTTCGTATTAATTTTAACGCATCTCTAACGCAATTGAAAGCTGTTCCTTATGACTGACATCAGGAGTGCAATCCATGATAACAGAAAAATATTTTGATGACTGTACAGAAGATACGATAGTTTTCAGTATTCTTCTCGATATAAGTCCAATTATTTCATTCTGCACATCTTTTCCAAGATAAATGTCAAAGCATTCTTTATTTTTTATTCGTTTGAGATGCTATAACATAACTGGATCAAATTTTGCAAAAAGTTCTACTTGTGCCAAGAAGTGTCCATTATTAGGCTGATAAAGTTGCTCACGGTGTCCACGAAAAGGTAATGATCTTTCAGCTAATATTAGCACTATAGCAAAAAGACGTTCAAGTATCAAGCACCAATGTTTTTTCTCATTTTCTATCATTCTCTGCAAATTTTGATCAATTGTTGCATTTGATTTTAAATTAACTGACATATTTATCCATTTTTGCATACAGCTAATGTGATCCTGAGATTTATCATGTTGTTTTAAGCTAGAACCTATATTTTTCCAATCTGAATAACCTTCAGTCGACGATAAACATATTTTTCGGGTACAAAAAATTTTGCAACAAAAGCAAAATACCGAATTATTTTGTATAGAATACACTAGCCAGCTTCTAGAAACTTCTTCACCGTTAGCAAGAACTCTCGTGTAGAAACTAGTATTAAATCAGCGACCCGATTGAATGGCTTTAAAATTTATTTGTTTAACCTGACTCGGTCCTTTTTTAACAATATCGACTCTTTCTCGTTCATTAAACGAAATGGGCCATAACGCCGGGTCGTCAGAAACAATAACCACATCAGTTATGTCTTGTTGTGCTTCATGCAATTTGGGATTCGAAGCTAAAACAAAATCATTGGAAGCTAACGAAGACTCTTGAGACAAATTAATTTCAAAATCTTTTTCATGGGTGTCCGGTAATAGGACAGCAGAAACTTCAGAATTTGAAACAACAAAAGATAAAGACCCTAAAGATGTTTCAGACTGGTCAGATAAAATATCTACCAATTTTTCTGAAACATCTTGCGAAGTACAAGCACCTGCATCAAAAGTTGTGTTAGTACCTGATGATATATTAAAAAAACTTGTCAATGGTTTAATTTTCTTTAACATATCTGTATGTTTTTTCTTATTTCTTTTTTTTACGGCACCCGAAGCCCATTTTCTTCCAGTGTCTCGATCACGATGAGGATTCATAGTTAAATAACGATGAATATAAATTTAAACTTTTTCTAAAGTTTGATATTTATTTATAAACATATAATAAAATTTATATAATATTAATATAAAAGCGAATAATCAGAAGAATAGCCAAGGAAAGAGCAGAAGTCGTCATTATAAAATGTATAATCAGAAGAATAACCAGGAGAAAAGCAAAAACCGTCGATATTGAAATCACATAAATTACTAAGAACACCAAAAAAGAAGGTCTGAACTATAAGAATTATAATTTAGAAGTGAAATGGAAAACAAATAATCTCTATTTTTACATCATTCATTACTTACATTATACCAAAATATTGTAACTCGCAGACAATCATAACACAACATTTTTAATACCAATAACAATCATACTATAGCTATAGCAATCATATATTCACAAAAATATAATAACACTAGTTTACAAGAAAAATCTCCCGAAATAAAACCCAACTTTTCTTATAGATTTGGACCTCCTGAACACGAATATCATATTCATTTTTTTAGGTTAGCTTTTGTTTTTGAGATTTTCACGAAACACCACATTTTTTGGTGATCAAAAATGATGTTTCGGTTTTTGGGTCTCATATTTTACAAAACAAACAAGTTAATTATATTAATAAAACAAATGCATAGTAAATATGCCAACAAACATTTTGAGCTATGTTTTGTAAAAATCCGTTAAGGATTGTGGAAATTACAGTCGATAAAAGTTGAAAAAATACGAAAAATTCACGTTTTTTTTTAAATTTTTCCATTTTCAACGCCATAAATTTTGAACAAATAAAGACACTAATTTTTTTTAATTTTTTTTTATTTTTTTAACTTTTTTCGACTGTAACTTCCAGAATACTTAGCGGATTTTTACAAAATATAGCTCAAAATATTTGTTGGCATATTTAGTACGCATTTGTTTTATTAATATATTTAACTTGTTTGTTTTGTAAAATATGAGACCCAAAAACCGAAACCACATTTTTGATCACCGAAAAAATTGGTTTTTCAGAATATCTCAAAAACAAGAGCTAATCAAAAAAATGAATATGATATTCGTGTTCAGAAGGTCCAAATCCATAAGAAAAGTTGGGTTTTATTCAGGGAGACAAAAAAAGTTCAAAATTTGTAAACTAGTGTAACTGTGAAATGTTAAAAAAAAATCTAGTAGGCTTAGAAAAAATTTCAAATTTCGTTTATGTATATAAGACTAGAAACCGCATACTCTTTCATATGGTTGCCAGGCATTATGTATAACGCAAAAAAAATTGCTACATACATAATAATAGATGTATATGTAAAGTTAAATATTTTATTTTTTTTTTTTAATAAAATGTGATGTGTAGTAGGCATTACAATATGTGTCACAACAACACATAAAAACCTTTTAAGGTTCCACAACAACATGCGTTCTAAGGATGTTAATGGACGCAAATCTGTTTTTTTTTGTATTTTTTTATATTTTTTTGTTAAATAATGGATAACTAAACCATAAATCGTATCACATACAAAATATGACATAGGCCAATATTTCGTGATAGGATAGGGAAAATAAAAATAAAATAAGAGATAAAAAGCAAATTTGTTTTAAAAATTTGCAGGAACAAAACTAAAATTGGTTTGCCAATAGTCCAGCTAATGGCATAATCCTTGATTATGGGACGCAGTATATTTTTCAATGATTAAAGCTCAGATATTTAGTTATATGAAGGCTCGTTTCATCGAGCAAGCTACAGCGTTCCAGCATCAAGGAATATTCATTAGCTAAGATAGAATACAGTTCATCCGCCAGCACCCCTAAGATATCACCTTGGCTAGTGATATCTCACTGCTATTGCCAGTGGTATGTGATATCTCACGTTAACTCATATGCCAATAGCAGGGACTGGAGTACGCGGGGTTTTCACACTCTTGGATCAAAAAATAGAAAAAATTAACAAATTAATAAAAACTGATCCCTCCATGCGTACATAAAAATACTGTTTATAAAAATTCTGTACGTATACATTATATTGAATTTTAATAAATGAGTTTCGTTGTTTATATTTATTGTACTAAGAAAAATTTTTTATATTACTTGTACTAAGAAAAAAAAATGCGAGGTCACCGGCAAATGCCTGGTTTGCCTGTGCTTAAAACCGCCACTGAGTCATTTTATTGCACGTTTCATTGCATTCCCAATGTAAACTCTCTGCAGTGAAATATTGACAATGATTTTGGCAATGAAAAATATTGCAAACAGGTTTACAATATTATTGCTGTCATTGCAGACAATTTTGATGAAAATTTATAAGTTTTGTTGTTGTGTCAATTACAAAATACTCGTGTGTCGCTCAACTAAAAATTAATATATATAAAAATAATTTTAAAATAATTGTATTTTGTAGGTATATTTTGATTTTATTATAAATATATTAGGAATGTAGTAATTTTACATCGACAATTTAAAAATACTAAAAACAAACAAAAATTAAGTATGGAACAGGAGGAGAAAGAAAAACTTATTCTCTCCCGCTCCAATACAATGAATATTGAAAAAACTGTCGTTAGTCAGTCTCATTATTATTCTCGAGCGAGAAAGTTATGCAAATAAAATAAAATATTATTCTAAACCAAAAAGTAAAAACGTGTTATTATATTTCTTTCAATTTATTCAGTAGTTTTTCCTTATTGTCCAGAAGGAAATCCTACAATATTTTCAGAAGTGGGATAGTGAACATTAGATAGTGAACATTAGATAGTGAAAATTGAATGTGTTAATAGTTAAAACAGATTTACTTATGTTTTTTTTTTCAAAAAATCTTACATTCGATTCTAGAAAAAACTGTTCTGGAAAAGAATAAATTTATTAAAACATTTGTGAACACATTTAATAGTGTTAATAGTGGAAACAAATTTATTCATATTCTTATTTCTTAAAACTTCTAGAAGAAAAATTCATTTATTGAAACATTTACCGTTGTTTGTGAAAACATTTTATTCTTTTGTGTGCAAAAACGAGAACAAAATTCTTTCTCTCTTTTTGTCAAACAAAAAATAAACTATATTTACTCTCAAAAAATAATAAAAAAAACGAATAAAGCACAAAAGAGAACTTGCAAAAAAAAGAAACATAAAAACAATTTTATTTTAATAAATTTATTTTAATAAATGAAACACTTGTTTGTATTCCGCAAATTAATTTTTGTTTCTAACTTTATTTATTTTGAAAATAAAATTAAAATTAAAAACAGCTCGACCGGTTTCGGTTTTTACACCATTTTCAAGAGCTTCAAAATTGTTAGGTATATAGCACAGTGGAAAAAGCTATTAAATTTAAATTATTTTTGAGTACATCATTTTAATTATTTTTAATTCCAATTGACAATTACTTTTAGTGAATTAATATTGAAAAAAAAAAATAAAATACTCATTATGGAAGATTTATGGGACAAGCTGAGTATGAAAAATAAAAAATACTTGATAGACAAATGTAAATATTTCGGTTTAAAAGTTACTGGCTCCAAACAGGTTCTTATTGATCGTATTGTCGGGCATCAAAAGAAAATAACGGACGTTGGTGCAACTGACAGTCTTATTGATGGTGATGACAACGTTAATGATAATTCTGTTGTTGAACCAATTACTATCAGCGATAACAACAGTAGTGAACCAATTGCATCGGGTTCTGGTTGTTTTAATCGAAGAATTGTTATAGACAATTCCAATGAAATCTTGCAACAACAAATTGCCATTTTGGAAAAAGAAAAGGCAATATTAATGCGTGAAAAAGAAATATTAATTCGAAACCAGAATATTAATGTCAATAAAGATTCTGCTTCCCAGATCAATATTAATTATCTGGATAATTTACTATTTGAATTTAGTGCTGAAGAAGGAGGATTTTTTGCTTGGTGTCAACATGTTAAAACATGTCAACAAACATATAGTGTTGATGACCAAACAATGAAAATTTATGTAATAAAAAAATTGAAAGGTCGTGCGTACGATGGTTTTATTCAAAATCTGAACACCTTACTATAGGGTTACAAGAATTATTAATTCAAATGGAAAAAATGTTTGGAAGTCGAGCTCAAAAATTAGAACTTCGTAAAAAATTTGAGCAGCGGTCTTGGAATTTAGGAGAACCGTTTTCAGATTATTTCCATGACAAAGTCATTTTATCTGGTTATTTAGATATACCAGAAGAAGAATTGTGTGACTTCATTATTGAAGGAATGAATGACGTATCTCTTCAAAATCATGCAAAAATGATGCAATTTACAAATTCTGAAGAAATTTTGAAATCATTTTCATCCATTATCAAACGAAAAGGCTTTCTTAATACTTTTCAAAAATCGACAAATTTTAATAAACGTCAAATTGCTGATAAACCTATTACATCGAATCAAAATAACAACAAACCATTTGTTCGTTGTTACAATTGTAATGAAGTAGGCTATGGTGTAGGTCAATGCAAAAAACCAACTAGAGTTAAAGGATCTTGTTATAAATGCGGAAAGCTGGATCAATTTATTAATAAATGTCCTGAAAAATGACTTAACCTTAATCCACATCTTCAATTATTCACCATTAGTCCAGTCGACGAAATTATTCATCTAACAGTTATTACTGAAAACGAGAAAAATTTATTCAACAATGTGAAAGCACTACTTGATACTGGTAGTGCAATGCCTTATGATATTATTTTAGGGAGAGATTTTATGAAAATTTCGAATCTTAAGTTAGTAAATTTTGATGATTTGAACTCAATAAATTGTATTGAATCCATTAATAATGAAATTAAATTATTTTCATCCATTGATTACATAGACGATTCGGAATATAATAAAATGTCTCTCAATGTTAATTCAAATATTAATGAAAAGATAGTTATCCAATTATATTCACATTTTCATAAATATTATTGTAATTTTGAAACTACTAATAATAGAAATGATATTAATTATGAAATAAAAATTAATTTAAGTAAGAATGAACCATTTCATTCATTACCTAGACGGTTGTCTTTTTATGAAAAAGATAAATTACAAAAGACTATCGAAGAACATCTCGATATTTTAAAGGAAGTGTTTATTCTCCTTAAACAAAATAGCTTGGAACTTAATTTAGAAAAATGCAAATTTATCCAAGAGAAAATAAATTACCTAGGATAAGGACATAAATTTAAAATCGTTACTGACTGCAATGCGCTTACTCTTACTCTTAATAAAAAGGAAATTAATACACGAATTGCTCGATGGGCACTTGAATTACAAAACTATGATTATTCTCTAGAACATCGAAAGGCAAATAGGATGTGTCATGTTGATGCTCTTAGTCGGTCTACAAACATATTAGTCCTTGAAAAAAATACCTTTGAGCAAACTTTGTCAATAGCCCAAAATAAAGATCCAATTATCCAAGAAATTAAAAGAAAATTGGAAAATAGCGAAGACAGCTTTTATGAAATGAGGAACGGGTTAGTTTACAGAAAAAATAAAAATAAACTATTATTTTATGTACCAAAAACTATGGAAGATAACGTTATTCGAATTAATCATGACGAAATTGGTCATGTGGGTATAGAAAAAACTTATGAAGTTATTCTTAGAAATTATTGGTTTCCCAATTTAAAACAAGCTATAAAAAATTATATTTCAAATTGTTTAAAATGTATAACTTATTCTACAACTAGAGGAAAAACCGAAGGGTTTTTACAAAATACACCGAAATTTGAAATCCCTTTTCATACGATTCATATTGACCATTGTGGTCCTACTGATAATCATATTAACATAAAAAAACATATATTCTTAATTATTGATGGATTCACCAAATTTACCAAATTATATGCCGTTAAATCAACAGGA